>SNVD02000244.1:0-130614 GCA_013180625.2 Boswellia sacra
GAATCGGTTCACAATCACTTTGGAGATGCACTTGTAAAGTACATTACAACAAGAGATTGGCCAAAAGTCACTCATAGTCTTCGGAGACTCAACCTTGGGGACCAAGGCAATCCTAGTGGCATTAACACATTTTTGCATCTGACAAGTTGTCAAGAGGTAGAGCACAGCAGCCATAAATTCCACACTAATAATATCCCAAGCCCTTTTGAAGAACAAAGAGGTATATGTTAGCCCTAAGGCTATATGATAATTTTGATGATAACAATAACATTGATTCATTGAGATTTACTAATATATTTATTTATGTGCAAGAATAAGATTATTGAAATAATTATAAAATCAAGAAGGGGTTTATTAAAATGAAGTGTTGAAGCTTAGGAGAAGACTACATGTTAAAGGCATCAAAGTTTAAGTACAAGGTTTGATTCAAGGAATTTGATATATGAGCAATGTTCTATCAATTGGTCATATATTTCTCTACAAATGTCCAAATAATGTGATTCTTGAGCCTTTGGAAAACTTACTCAATTTATAACATTTCATATTTTTTAAAGAAATTCAAATTTTAAGTGCAAGATCGTCCAAATCATCATGCAAAGTGAAAGACAAATGGAAGCAGCTGACATGAGCACCAAATACTCTTTTGGACATATCTTGAGCTAGAAAAATCAAAATGACTTGATTCTTGAGGCATTAGAAAGATGATTTAATGGGGCACATTTCATATGTTTTGAAGAAATTCAAATTTCAAATGGAAGACCGACATAATTGACATGCAATTCGGTTGACTGACACAGAGAAGAAAAATCAACTCACATAAGCACCGAAGAGTGTTTTGGCCATATCTTAAGATAGAGATATCCAATTGCTTTGATTCTTAATGTTTTGGAAAGCTTATTCAAATATGAAGATCTTTTATGTTTTGAAAAAATTCAAATTTCAAATGGAAGGCTGACAGAATTATCATTCAAGTCAGTGGACAGACCATTGGCATAAAAATCAAGTCACTTGAGCACCGAATGGTGTTTTTGCATATCTTGAGCTACAGATTATCCAAAATGACTTGTTCTTGATGTGTTGAAGCTTATTCAAATGTGGCAAATCTTGTATGTTTTACATGTTTCCCAAATTTCAAACAGAACATTGATAAAAATGGCAGACTAAGATCTTACGGTGTTTTATGGGTGGCAGTAAAATTTGGAGATGGTGGTGTCTTCACTTGTTCAAGTTCATCTCATTTGCCTATAAATGAAGCCCTTCTCCCATGCATTCAGCAAGACAAGAAGTGCAAGAGAATCATTTTATCAAGCAAAAAGCAAGAGAAATATCAAGTCTAGAGCGCTTTTATATTATTTATCTACTCTTTGAAGAGAGTTATACTTTTGTTGTAAAAAATTATCTTTGTTCTTGTATTGTGGTGAGAGTGAGATATTATTGTAAAGGATAAAGTGTATAATCATTAGAGTGAGAACTCTTTCCTTGGAGAGGTTGTTCATCAAGAAGAACTCTTGGTGTGGTGTTATCAAGGGTTGAAGGAAAAAGTCTTGGTGAGGTTGTTCATCAAGGAAGTTGTAAAGATTTCTACAACTCAGTGGAAAGCCTTAGCTTGGAGCTAGGAGCCCGTGGACGTAGGCAAGGTTTGCCGAACCACGTAAATTGAGTTTGCACTCTCTCTATCCCTTTCCTCTTTACATTTGCTTGCACTTGTGATTGTTCATCATTATTATTCTTTTGATTGCATCTTTGATAAATTCTAATTTCATCTTCTTCACCTTCATTCTCAAAGAAAGAGTTATAAAATTTTGATCTTTCAAGAAAAGTTTTCTAAATCCGTTTTGATAAATAAAAACCCAATTCACCCCCCCTCTTGGGTTTGTCATACCTGGGTCAACAAGTGGTATCAGAGCAAGGTTGCTCATTTTTTTTTTTATCTTTAACCGATTTTGAGCTATGGCAACTTTTTAATTCAACTTTATATGTTGAGGGACTTTCTATCTCTAGACCTCCATTTTTTTAATGGAAGTGATTACTCTTATTGGAAAACTAGAATGAGTATTTTTTTGAAATCTTTTGATTATGATTTGTGATCTATTGTTTTTGAAGGACCTTTTGTTCTTACCAAAATTGAAAATAGGGAATGCATACTTAAAGAACCTAAGGAGTTTAGTGAAGATGATAAAAAGAAATTGAGTTTAATCTAAACGCTATGATGTGTTTGTATTGTGCTCTAGATAGAATGTTGAATAGATATCTACTTTTTCTATAACGGCCAAGAATATGGACACACTTGAAGTAACTCATGAAGGAACTAGTCAAGTTAAAGAATCCAAAATTAGTATGCTAGTTCATAGTTATGATCTTTTTAAGATGAAACCGGATGAATCAATTTTTGAAATGTTTACTAGATTTATGGATATTGTCAATGGTTTAAAATCTCTTGGCAAATTTTATTCTAATGTTGAAATGGTGAGAAAGATTCTTAGGTGTCTACCAAAATCTTGGGAGCCAAAGGTGACGGCAATTCAAGAAGCAAAGGACCTCACCAAACTACCATTAGAAGAACTTATGGGTTCTCTCATGACTCATGAAATCACCTTGAAGGAGAACGAAGAAGATTTCAAGAAAAAGAAAAATATCGCTTTCAAATCTTCAACAAAAGAAGATGATGAGTCCAACGATGAAGGAGATGATGAAGATCTTGCATTCATCACAAGAAAGCTAAAAAGGATGATTAGAAGAAACCAAGGATTCAAGAAGAATTCTAGAAGGGAGTACAAAGGGCAAAGCTCAAAGCAAGATAAGAAAAATGATCAAGTCATTTGCTATGAGTGCAAGAAACCGGGACATGTAAAGATGGATTGTCCTTACTTCAAAAGTCAAAACAAGAAATCCAAAGCAATGAAAGCCACAAATTGGGATGATAGTGAAGCTAGCTCTACCGAAGAAGAAGATTGCGAAGTGGCAAACATGTGCTTCATGGCTTTAAGTGACGATGAGGTAAGTATTCTAAACTATGATCCTAAACTTTCATATGATGAATTACTTGAAGCATTCCAAAATTTATTTACATGTGCAAATTGATAAGAAAACTCAAAAATCAATGCTTTCAAAAAGAAGTCAAAAATCATGTTATCTCAATTAGAAGAGTTGGTAGAAATAAATGAAGCTTTAGAAAATGAAAATGAAATTTTAAAGCAAAAAGATTTTGAAAGTTTGGAAAGTCAAATACATTTATTAAAAACTGAAAATGACATTTTAAAACAAAAGGATTTTGATAAATTGGAGAAACAAAATGCTATTTTGAAAAAGGAAAATAATGACTTAAGAAATATTGTTGATAGTTTTACAAAAAGCACAAAAAATTTGAATTCTATGTTACAAAACCAAAGGTGTGTTTTTGATAAAAGAGGATTAGGATATAAAACTCATAAAAATCAAAAGTATTTTAAAAATTATTTTGCTCATGCATCTTCTAGGAATAATCCTAATCATTCATGTACTTATTGTGGAAGAAAAGGACACAAAGTGCATTCTTGCTATATTAAGAGAAATCCTAATTTGAAACAAATATGGGTTCCAAAAAGTACCATAACTAACCCCCAAGGACCCAAGAACTTTTGGGTACCAAAAAGTTACTCCTTGAATGTTGATTGTAGAGACAAAGGAGTGGCAAACACAAGTGGTACTTAGATAGTGGATGCTCAAGGCATATGACCGGAGATGCCTCCAAATTTTCAAGATTAATCATGAAGAAAGGAGGATATGTGACCTTCGGTGATAATGCCAAAGGAAGGGTAATCGGACATGGTGATATTGGTAACCCTTCTTCACCTATTATTAAAGATGTTTTGCTTGTTCATGGTTTGAAACATGATTTGATTAGCATTAGTCAATTATGTGATAAGGGATATTTTGTTGCTTTTGAGCCTAATAGATGTTGTGATTAAGGATGTTAGTAACAATAAGACATTATTTGTTGGTAATAGATGTGGTAATATTTATACAATTGATATTGATGTTAATGATCATGTAGAAAATTGTTTCATTGTTAATGATGATGCTTGGTTATGGCATAGAAGGTTAGGTCATGCTAGCATGGACACAATTTCAAAAATTTCTAAAAATGATTTAGTTGATGGTCTTCCAAAGATAAAATTTGAAAAGGATAAGATTTGTGATGATTGTCAATTTGGAAAACAAGTGAGAACTTCTTTTAAACAAAAGAAATTTATTTCAACAAATAAACCTCTACAATTACTTCATTTGGATTTATTTGGATCATCAAGAACTCCAAGCCTTGGTGGAAAATATTATGTTTTTGTTATTGAAGATGATTATTCAAGATTCACTTAGGTGTTATTCTTGAAAACTAAAAATGAGGCCACACAAGCTTTTTTAAAAATTTGCAAAAAGAGTCCAAAATAAAAAAAGTTATTCTATTTTGTCCATTAGGAGTGATCATGGTAGTGAAGTAGACAATGTTGCATTTGAAAATCTTTGTGATGAAAATAATTTTGAACATAATTTTTTCGCACCTAGAACTCCACAACAAAATGGTGTTGTTGAGAGGAAAAATAGGACTATCTAAGAAATGGCTAGGACCATGTTATTTGAAAATAATTTGCCAAAATATTTTTCGGTCGAAGCCGTTAATACCACATTTTTTATAATCAATAGAGTCCATATTAGAGCTTTAATAAAGAAAACTCCTTATGAATTTTGGAAAGGAAGAAAACCCAACATTGGATTTTTTAAAGTTTTTGAATGTAAATTTTTTATTTTAAACACCAAGGATATCCTTGAAAAATTTGATGCAAAAGCCGATGTTGGAATTTTTGTTGGCTACTCCAACCATAGTAAAGCATAGAGTTTTTAACAAAAAGACTCTTACTATTGAAGAATCTATGCATGTTGAATTTGATGAAACTAATATTATTTCTTCAAAGAATTTAGATGATGATATTGTTGAGGTAGAAAGGCAAATCAAGGAATCAAGGCTTGATGAAACGAGCCAAGATGAATTACAACTTCAACAAGAAAAGCTTGTGCAAGTAAATGATTCTTCCCAAGAATTACCAAAGGAATGGAGGTATGCAAAAGCTCATCCTAAAGATCTCATTATTGGTGAACCTTCACAAGGTATGAAAACTAGATCTTCTTTTAAGAACTTTTGTAATCATTTTGCTTTTGTCTCTCAATTTGAACCAAAATCTTTTAAAGAAGCCGAAATGACGAAAGTTGGATTTTAGCTATGCAAGAAGAATTGAATCAATTTGAGAGAAATCAAGTTTGGGAATTAGTCCCTAGACCTAAAAATCATTCTATTATATGCACTAAATGGATTTTTAGAAATAAAGTAGATGAAAATGGCACCATTATTAGAAACAAAGCTAGACTTGTTGCTCAAGGATACAATCAAGAAGAATGTATTGATTATGAGGAAACCTTTACACCGGTTGCTAGATTAGAATCAATTAGAATGTTGTGTGCATTTGCATGTTATAAAAATTTTATATTATATCAAATGGATGTTAAAAGTGCATTTTTAAATTGTTACATTATGGAGGAAGTATATGTAGAGCAACCTCTTGGTTTTCAAAATCATGATTTTCCAAACCATGTTTTCAAACTCAAAAAAGCACTTTATGGCTTGAAACAAGCACCAAGAGCATGGTATGATAGATTGAGCAAATTTCTCATTGATAATGGTTTCGAAATGAAAAAAGTTGATACTACTATTTTTGTTAAACAAAAAATGATGATTTATTAATTGTTCAAATCTATGTTGATGATATTATATTTGGTGCTACTAATATTTCTATGTGTGAATAATTTTCCAAGTGTATGCAACAAGAATTTGAAATGAGCTTAATGGGAGAATTAAATTTCTTCCTTGGACTTCAAATCAAGCAATCAATGGATTGGATCTTCATAAATCAAGCTAAATACACAAGAGATCTTCTCAAGAAGTTTGGCATGGATAATTCAAGGACATATAACACACCTATGGGTACATTAACCAAGCTTGACAAAGATGAGAAAGGAAAAGATGTTGAGGTAACAAAATATCAAGGTATGATTGGCTCTCTTTTGTATTAACTGCTAGTAGACCTGATATTATGTTTAGTGTGTGTATGTGTGCTAGATTTCAATCTTGTCCAAAGGAATCTCACCTTAAGGCTGTAAAGAGGATATTTAGATATCTTCTTGGTACCATAAATCTAGGTCTTTGGTATCCTAAGTGTGATAATTTTGATCTAATTAGTTATTTCGATGCGGACTTTGCTGGAAGTCTTCTTGATAGAAAGAGCACTAGTGGCTCTTGCCATTTCTAGGACATGCATTAGTCTCATGGTTTAGTAGAAAACAAAATTCTGTTGCATTATCAACCGCGGAAGCCGAGTATATTGCAGTAGGAAGTTGTTGTGCACAAGCTCTTTGGATGAAACAAATTTTAAAAGATTATGGTGTGGTATTTGATCACATTCCCATAAAATGTGATAATACAAGTGCCATTAACATTTCAAAAAATCCCATACAACACTCTAGGACTAAGCATATAGAGATTAGACACCATTTTATTAGAGATCATGTGCAAAAAGGTAATATTTCTTTAGAATTTGTTCCCACCGAAAAACAATTAGCCGATATATTTACTAAACCCCTTAGTCAAGATCGATTTTGCATAATTAGAAGAGAATTAGGCATGTTGGATATATCTTAATTTTTCTTTGATAATCTTTGAATGGTAACATATGTTAAGGGGGAGAATATATTTAGGGGGAGTAATTAATTTGATTACATCTTTTTGATGATAACAAAAGGGGGAGAAATGGTTGGATTGCTTGTATTAAATGGTTGGATTGCTTGTATTTATAACAATTGCTCTCTTTTTGTTTATTCTTGATTTCATTTTCATTCTTGATTTTAGATATTATTTTAAAGCAATCAATGGTTTGTCATCATCAAAAAGGGGGAGATTGTTAGCCCTAGGCTATATGATAATTTTGATGATAACAATACACATTGATTCATTGAGATTTACTAATATATTTATTTATGTGCAAGAATAAGATTATTGAAATAATTATAAAATCAAGAAGGGGCTTATTAAAATGAAGTGTTGAAGCTAAGGAGAAGACTTCATGTTAAAGGCACCAAAGTTTAAGAACAAGGTTTGATTCAAGGAATGTGACACATGAGCAATGTTTAATAAATTGGTCATATATTTCTCTACAAATGCCCAAATTATGTGATTCTTGAGCCTTTGGAAAGCTTACCCAATTTATAACATTTCATATGTTTTAAAGAAATTCAAATTTTAAGTGTAAAATCGTCCAAATCATCATGCAAGTTGAAAGACAAATGGAAGCAGCTGACATGAGCACCGAATACTCTTTTGGACATATCTTGGGCTAGAAAAATCAAAATGACTTGATTCTTGTGGCATTAGAAAGATGACTTAATGGGACACATTTCATATGTTTTGAAGAAATTCAAATTTCAAATGGAATACTGACATAATTGACATGCAATTCGGTGGACTGACACAGAAAAGAAAAATCAACTCACATAAGCACCGAATGGTGTTTTGGCCATATCTTAAGATAGAGATATCCAATTACTTTGATTCTTAATGTTTTGGAAAGCTTATTCAAATATGAAGATCTTTTATGTTTTGAAGAAATTCAAATTTCAAATGGAAGGCTGACATAATTATCATTCAAGTCAGTGGACAGACACATGGAAGGAAAATCAAGTCACTTGAGCACCAAATGGTGTTTTAGCCATATCTTGAGCTACAGATATCCAAATGACTTGATTCTTGATGATTTGGAAAGCTTATTCAAATTTGCAGATCTTTTATGTTTTACAGATTTTCAAATTTCAAACGGAACATTGACAAAAATGGCAGACAAATTACGGTTTTTTTGATGGGCAGAAAATTTGGAGATGGTGTCTTCACTTGATTAAGTTAATCTCATTTGCCTATAAAAGGAGCCATTCTCCCATGCATTCAAACAAGTGCAAGAGAAGCATCTATCAAGCAAAAAACAAGAGAAATATCAAGTCTAGAGAGCTTTTATATTCT
Source organism: Boswellia sacra (assembly GCA_013180625.2). Lineage (NCBI taxonomy): Eukaryota > Viridiplantae > Streptophyta > Magnoliopsida > Sapindales > Burseraceae > Boswellia > Boswellia sacra. The sequence goes on from SNVD02000244.1 coordinate 8,093, forward strand.
TTATCTACTCTTTGAAGAGAGTTGTACTTTTGTTGTAAAAACTTTTCTTTGTTCTTATATTGTGTGAGAGTGAGATCTTCTTGTAAAGGATAAAAGATATCCTTGAGAGAACTCTTTCCTTGGTGAGGTTGTTCATCAAGAAGAACTCTTGGTGTGGTGTTATCAAGAGTTGAAGAAAAAAAGTCTTGGTGAAGTTGTTCATCAAGCAAGTTGTAAAGTATTCTACAACTTAGTGGAAAGCCTAGCTTGTGGAGGAGCTAGGAGCCCGTGGACGTAGGCAAGGTTTGCCGAACCACGTAAATTGAGTTTGCACTCTCTCTATCCCTATACTCTTTACATTTACTTGCACTTGAGATTATTTATTATTGCTATTCTCTTGATTGCATCTTAGATAACTTCTATTTTCATCTTCTTCACTTCTATTCTCAAAAGAAAAAGTGAAATAATTTTTATCTTTCAAGAAAAGTTTTATAAATTCGTTTTGATAAATAAAACCCAATTCACCCCCCCTCTTGGGTTGTCATACCTGGGTCAACAGGTACTTCCTGAGTAAGCTGACAAAAGAGACAAGAGAATCTTGCAACAGCTTACGCAACAATTCACACGTCATGGTGGGGTTATATATAAAAGGATGGTTGATGGGATGCAACTACAATGTGTGGATCAATAGGAGGCCAAAAAGATTATGGAGGATATACATGGGGATATCTATGGCCACACATGAATGGGTTGGTGTTAGCAAGGAAAATCATGAGATAAGGATTTTTCTGCTTAACTATGGAGATAGATTTTGTTCAATTTGTAAGGTCATGTCATCAAAGCCAAATACATGGAGACTCGATAAATCTACCTCGTAGGGAATTGCAAAATATGTTGTCGCCTTGGCCATTTGCTGTTTGGGGAATTGATACTATAGGAGAAGTAAAGCCATCAGCTTCAAATGGTCATCGTTATATTATTGTGGCAATTGACTTTTTCTCAAAATGGATAGAAGCGGAATCTTTTAGCAAACTGGGGGTAAAATAAATGGCTAGATTTATTTAAAAACATATAATATGCAGATTTGTTGTACCATATAAAGAATTCATAGATAACGGTTTGCTATTTTAAGTAAAAACTAAAGTGTTAATACAAAAATATAATATTAAGCATCATAAGTCCTCTCCTTATAAGCCGTAAGCTAATGGAGTAGTAGAGGTTGCTAACAAAAACATTAAGAAGGTGCTTGCCAAAATTATGTAGACTTATAAAGATTGGGCTAACAAATTAGTTTTTGTATTATGGGGATATCGGACAACAACACTAAGTTCCACTGGAGCAACTCCATTCTTCTTGGTTTATGGTGCTGTGGTAATTTTACTGGTTGAAGTTCAAATGCAATCAGCTGGACTTTTGATTGAATCAGGAATTCCAGAAAACCAATGAGTCAAAAATAGATGTGAACGATTGGTATTGTTGGATGAGAAAAGGGTGATAGCACTCTATCACATATAATTGTATCAACAGAGGGTAGCTCGGGCTTTCAATAAAAAGGTAAAGAAAAGGAAAATCAAAGAGGGTGATCTTGTGCTCAAAGAAGCTAGGTCTACAATTTTTGATCCAAGAGGGAAATTCAAACCTAGCTGTGAGGGGCCTTATGTAGTACAGAAGATATTGTTAGGAGATGCTGTCAAACTATCAGACGTGGAGGGCAATGAATTTGTTGAACCAATAAACATTGATTGGCTAAAGAAATATTATGTCTGAGGAGAAAAATAAGTAACCAAAAAGCCTAAAAAGACTGATTAATGACAAGAGTTATTTTATGTACACATATCATTCTAAACGGTTGTAATTTGATTAATAAATAAAATGCAATGTTTGGAAAAAAAATATGTTTTGACAATGACTGTCATTATTGCAACAAATTGGAAACATTTAATAAAAAGCAATCAATGTCTTTATTGTTTCTTTGTTGATGGCTCAGGTAGTTGAAATGAAAACTTTTGTTTAACCCAATTCTTGTAGCTATCATATATTGTGAGATCAAGGGAATGGAATAGATTCCATTCAATCTGGTGACGAGGCCAAATTTCTTAAACATGAGTGAGGAAGCGCTAGAAGAGTCTTCCAAGACCAAAGATGGGCACGCATGCATGATTATCTATTTCAATCCATATTGGCGGCAAAGATGAGAAGGAGCATATAAGGAGCTATGAGTGAGACTAGCCAATGGGACACAATTAGTATAGGTACGAGTGGTGACATGTTGTAACCGCCGCCAGGGGCACAACCAACAAATGTTTGTATCTAGGATCACTTGAAGACACTCTATCAAGGGGTTAAATTGTTGAAGTCTACGATGAGTGTCATGTTGAGGTCCATATCGAACAGGATCTATATGTGGTGGTGCTAAGAGAGATAATTTCTCTTAAAGCCAAATTTGAAAGCGGAAGGAAGTAACCATGAACGAAGAAAAAAAAATCCCTTACCTGAAATAATAAGAGACTGCCTAGAAAACATTGACTTTGACTAGTCCTTAGATGATAAAGTCCATGCAAAGTCTTTGCAAGCACCAGGGGTACCAAGTGATCTTAGAAGTCATTTAGGAATGAGATGTATCAATAAGGGATCCTCAGAACCATCTTCAAAAACAAGTAGGAATTGGGCCATAAGGCAAAACTTCAGAATTCAGGATGTAGAAGTGGAAGCCTTGCCAATTGTTCCTAATATTTGGAGAAGGGAAGGCAATATGACCCTCTTGTTTACCAAGTGTCCATCCATGCTTAAATGGGGAATGTGAAAGAAATCAGCAAGATCATTTGAAGAATGTGGCTTTAAAATAGAAAGAATAATACCCTAGGTACTAGATGATGAAATCCCTAAAATAGCTTGAAATTCCTCAAACAAGGGGCAAAACTCTTGCCTTAAAATGAAAGACATGATCTGTAGGGTCCCAAAAATTTGCCATAGTTTTAAGGAAGGGAATGTCAAGTTTGACATGTTATAGAAGCCTTAGCCCGTGAAGCCTACTTGGCTCAAGAAATCACCAATTTGCATCCTTCAATGATTTAAGATGTGATTTCAAAATTTTGAGAGTGGCCTCTTCCATCTTGAGTGTTATGTGAGGAGTTAAGGGTGAAATGAGGCTTATATATGGTGAAATGAGACAGGTGCACGCTTTTCATGGAATAGGTGCCCATCTATCGTGGAGCCCCAAAATATGCACACACCTATCTTTATAATAGGCGCATGCCTTGTTGATGGGCGCACGCCTGTTTACTCGAAACATTTGCAGAAATTCATGAAATTGGTTATTTTTTAGTTGTATATTTGCATTATTGTTATTATTGAACAAGATATGATGAAAAATGAAATTTTTACTCATTTTTAATGTTGCAAAGTTCAAATACCTTTAAAAAGTTCAAAATAACATAAAAAATCCAAATCTTAAAGAGTTCCAAAAGCCCTATACAAAGCCTAAAAATCCTATGCAAAGCAAAATAAAATTAAAGTAGTCCACCAGCTACTGGACATCATTGCCTCCAGTCTCTCCATAATCCTGCCCTCCTCTACTATAGCAAAGCCCAACAATCTCAACCTCCAAAGTAGTGATCCTCTTTACCATAGTCTGGTCCAAGCCATGTACACATTGGCATTTGCATATAGATTCATATAATAGGACATGCATACATTTTAGTATTTTTGTGAAAATAACTTACCCTTCTCTTAAAGCCCATCTCGTGGATGTATCCTCGAGAGGCCAAGTAAGTTCATCTAATAGAGCCATAACATCATGAGGCACCTATATATATAAAAATTGATGTTAGAATTATTTTAGAGGACTGTAAGAGAAAACACAAATGATAGAGCAGACTTACATGTGTGGTCTCTGCTGGAATGAAGGTAGAGGTCATGGAAGGATCAATGAGGAATGTGTGCCTTTGCATAATCCCCTCCCTGCTCATTACCAAACATGACCTTTAGGAGAAAGAGTGAAGTCGATAACTATCACTTCAGGGGGAGGAGCCTGACTGGTAGGAGGAGATGTGGTATTACCTTCTGTACTAGAAGAACCAGCACAAGTAGTGCGACCTCTCTTCTAAACAAGACTAAATCCAAAAGTGGTAGTAGAAAGAACACAGGCCCAATTTACATAAACCATCTTAGTAGTAGGAAAAGATAAATCCTCTACCTCTATCCTAACTTGTTATAACTATAAGTCTACATCATCAACCAATTGAGCAGTATCCACCATTAAATGAGGAAGAGAAGGGGGCATGTAGCAAGTCTTTCATTCCTAAAAGAGTATCCTCATGTCTACCAAAAGTCGAGCACCCCTCATAGCATCCTCCTAATGCTCTTGAGGCTCCCAAAACTGGTGGTTAACTTGCAAGAGGAATTCAAACAAGTCAGTATAATAATGGTTTTTTCTGTTTTATGTGATTCGAGGTGAGGTCTCAAATCGCTCCTCTCAAGCAGGCCAAGTCATGAGAAGCATCGGTATCCTTACACCCTTTGGACCAGGTGTAAGCATGAGGATACTGTGAACGGGGCCTTTCATCCCGCTAGAGCGTTTGCGACCACGACACTGTGTCAAAGCCTCTTTGGAGACTTAAGGGAACACAAACAAGCCATGGGCATGTCTAGAGAAAGGAGTCGCCGCTCAATTATTCAATTAGGAATGAATGGGGGCAATATGATCCTTTGCTTTAGGACCTAAACTACCCTCATCCCTTTAGAGATTGGTTCAGGAAGTTAGGTTTCAACCCGCCTGGATGTAAATCTGGCATCCACCTGGGAAATACCATTTAGAAATATCTCGTATTATTACATAGTCCGCTTAGTGTTGTTTGTTTTATGCACACATTTCTATTTTTATCTTTGTTAGGCATGTGAGTTGATTATTCAATCAATGAAAGTTGTATATTCATATAAACAAAGAGGGAGGAGAATGGATTATATTTCCTTTCAAACATGGGGGAATGGGAGATTATTACAAGAATTGTTGTTCAACAATAAAGTAGATTCTATATTTCATCTATACAATCCATCGTATATGTCATATATGTTCAAGTTGAGACTTGATAGATAATGAATTCCTCACCATCATTTGTGAATCTATTCAATGTCTATCAAGTCTTTACATACATATTCAAGTTATTCAAGTATTCATTCTAAGTGATGGTCCCTCCCCATCAATATGAGTCTACCATCAATTCATGGCATCATACAATTACGCTTCTACTCATGATATATTCATACATTCAAAAACAATCAAACAAAGCCATAATCTAATATCATGACATTCTAGCCTATATTTTGATAAATTCTATCATGGCAATTCTACCTATAGCTATTCTAGCATAATTGATATTGAGTATCATGGCATTTCTAGCCTAAAACATGATTCTCATGGCTTATTCTAGCCTAAACATGGCATTCATGGCATATTCTAGCCTAATTCAAACATCCAAAATCAATCATGGCATTCAAGGGTAAAACGATAATTCTTACCTATTCTATGCTTTTTCCTAACATTCACTAAAGCAAACAAGTTTTTCTATCATGATTCTAATCATGTGCTCTTAAGCATGATTCCATAAAAGGAAGGATTGCGGACTTACTTCGACATGCTTATCCGTCTTACAAAAGAAATCGGGTTAGAACAATTCATAATAAACTAAACATGCTCCTAAGCATAAAATAAAACCTTAAACATGCTTTTTCTAAGCAAGAAAAGTAAAAGAGAGAGTACGAGAGAGGAAAGAATTATGCTCTTAAGACGTACCTTTTTGGGTTTAGAGTAATAGAATGCTTAAAAAAATATTTATACTGGAAAAGACTTCTCCAATTCTCGAGTGTGTCTTCAAGAGGGAGAAGAGATGATTATATTATATTCGACAATTGGTATGTCCTGCAAAGTGAGAGGAGTAAGGTTTATTCAGGAGAGGGGTGAAGATGAAAAAGGAAATTTCCAAAGAAAATTTCTGGAAAATAAACTCAAGAGGGCCAAGTGGCCATCTTTAGACAGCCGGACTGTCATCTGATAGACGGTTGACCATTGGTCAATAGCCAGGTGATTGTCTTGGATATCCGGGCAGCTATCTCATGGCCGGTCGATCAATTTCCATTCAACCTTTTCCTTTTTTGTCTTCTTTCAATGTAGCCCCGTCAAACTTTGTTCCTTCGATCATGCATAACTTCTCGATTTCAAGTCTGATTTATGATCCATAAATTTATACAAAAGCTAGACATCGGTAGCTTCGCAACGATATATGACTCATCATCAGATTACTCTTAGATTAATTTTTTTGATTTTTCAAACTCACATGTTAGTTTTCAAAGCTCTTTGCCAACTCTTTCTCACCCTTCTCTTATTGGCCTTAAAGGGTATTTTGGTCATTCTTTTTGCTCGACATTCATCTTCATTTTATCATCGAGCCTAAAAAATTTAGTGTCTAAAGCTTACCCCCTACTTTGGAGAGGTTTGTGAGACACAAAAGTCGACAAAGTACTCTTGCTTCATCTTTCTTTCTTTTGTCTCAACATCCTTAGCTTTGTCCTCCTTCTTTTTGACTTTCTCTTCATCTCTCTCTCTTATTCTATTCCCACAAAAAGGTACACCCATTCAAGCACTATTGTGCCCTTTTAGGGGTAGATGTACTCGTTTAAGGGCTAATGTGTCCATCTAAGAGCAGATGTGCCCGTTCAAGGGCTGATATGCCCATCCAAGGTCGGATGTGCCCGTTCAAGGGTTGATGTGCCTATTGGAGGGTAGATGTGCCTATTCGAGGTGGGTGTGCCCATCCAAGGGTGAACATGCCTATCTAAGGTGAGTGTGCCCATCGAAGGATGGATGTGCCCATTTAAGGGTTGAGATGCCCTTCTAAGGGTGATATGTGCCTATCTAAGGCAAATGTGCCCGTTTAAGGGCTAGAAAGCATCCTTACGATGCTTACAATAAAACATTATTTAGTGCACCTACTTCTTAGGGTTTTTAACACTCTTCAGTGCACTTACTTCTTAGTGTTTGGTAACACTCTTTAGTGCGCCTAATCTAAGGGCTTCAAACACTTTTAAGTGCACCTACTTCTTAGGGTTTTCAACACTCTTTAGTGTGCCTCTTCTTAGGGCTTGTGCCTATTCTAGGGGCTTGAAAGCACTCTTAAGTGCATCTACTTTTTAGGGTTTCCTTATAATGCATGCCTATTAGGAAAACTTCTATCATGCACTGTTTTGTGGTCTTTAAACCTTCTTAATCTTTGAGCCTTCGGTTGAGTATTATTCATTCATCTTTGATCTCTTTAGATTTTGCATTCGTTGGGTTTAATGCCCCTCATCTGAGTATTCTTCATGCTTCCTTAGTCTATTTTAGATTTCGTATTCAATGGGTTTCATGCCCAAGCTTCTGTTCTTGATTCCTTTCAATCCACTGGGGAAAATATTTTGATTTATCATGTTCTAACATTCTTCATTCTCGACTTCTCTTGCATTCACCATTCTTTTCACTGGGGAGCTTTGGATTCTTGGACTTATTATGGATTCTTCCATTTGTCTTTGCAAGTTCCTGCAAAATTCAAAAATTTCTTGATGATGTAAAATCAATGCAAATTTTTTACCTCATTTGGTGTGTTCTTCAACAAATTGCTTTCTCGTATCTAGAGGAACTCTTCTATGTAATTCTGATCGAAGATTTTATTGATTAAGGTCGGTCTTCTTTCCTTGTGAGTTGCTAAATCATTGCCACGATCACTGATTTCATCAGAAATGTCTTATGGTCGATGAGGAATTTCTTTTTTTTTCTTTTTTTCTTCTTTCTTTCTCTCTCTCCTCTTTTCTCTCTCTTTTCTTTTTTTCTTCTCTTTTCTCCCTCTTTTCTTTTTTCTCCCTCTTTTTTTTTCTTTTTTCTTTCTTTCTTCTTTTCTTTTCTTTCTTTTTCGTTTGGCCCTTTATTTGGGGGATGGTTGATCGGCTGTCTAATAGCCGCCCGACTATCTGACCGTTGCCCAGTGGTTGGTCAATAGTCATCAGCTGTCTGACTACCAGGCAGAGGTTGAGGGCTTTTATAAAGCCCGCTCATCCTCTCGCACCCTCATTCGCAGATAACTTCTTCATTTCTTGCACCTTCATTCGCGCATAACTTCTTCATTTTGTATCCGATTCACTCCCGGTTTCTTCCTACGTGTTCATCTTAACTTTTTATTTCTAATGGCAGGCCATCTAGTCCACCTTGACTTGAACGAGATTGATCCATTCTGAAAATTGACATTAAGGGGTCTTCTAAGAGACCAGGAGGTGTCGGTTTTCTACGATGTGGCTTCTCATATAATCAATTTGGTACACAATTTCTTTGTTCTTTACTTTTTCTATTTTCCTCGAATATGTTTAGGCTTGCATTCATGTAGAAACTTCAATTTCTTGCTCTAGGATTATCATGAGAACCGGATGTGTGGGGCATTTTCTGGAGCCCATAGTTGGTTCTTAGAGATAAAGAATGATGCAGTTAGGAGGAGGATCATCGATTTTGAATTCTATGAGTTTATGACTTGTCTTTCGCATGCTAAGCGGTACACTGATCATCGGGCATTAACCGTTTTGTGTGAGAGATGGATGGATACAACCCACACATTCCATCTTTCGTTTGGTGAGATGACAATTACGCCCTTGGACATTGTTGCCTGATCGATCTTCCAAGCAGTAATGAACCGATTCCTATTAACACCTAAATTACAGATTCGACGGATTAACATACATTGATCAAGGATCTTCTCGAGTCTGAGGTGAAGGTCAAGAGCAATGTTTCCATTCGATATGCTCACCTACATGAATATTGAAAATAGAGGTCTAATCTGACTCTGGTTGATATGGATCAGTATGCTTGCAGCTTCATCGTCTATCTACTGGGTACGACATTTTTTGCCAATGCGTCGAACACTACTACTTTGACTTTACTTCCTTCCCTCCGAGATCTTGATCGAGCGAAATATTTTGATTGGGGTCGCGTTGGTCTCGGCCAACTATTTTTTGTTTCAGATCAGGCTTGTTGCGATATTGTTAAGGTCTCGGGATTTGTTGCAATCATTGAGGTAACTTCTTTCTTTTTCACACCTTCATGTTTTATTTTTTAAGACTTCCATTTATGATTCTGTACCATCCATATAAGATGTGGGTGTATGAGTTAGGAGTTCTACCATCTCCTTTTCCTATTAGAGAGGATTCTTTTTTTTCCTCACATGGGCTGCACATCGTGCAGATCTTGAGAGATCTCATGAACTAGACTTCTTTCGTGACTACATTCACATGTTGGCCTGGTACAAGGTAACAAAGAAATTATAGTCAATATTTCATTTATACCATACTCTTGCCATCCCTTTTTTTATTATTTTGTAGATTCATTCTAAGTGGTAGAGACCCGAGAAAAACTGGTCTGTAGCTACGAGAATTGCTACCCCTTTCAACTTACAACGTATCCTATTTCCTTGTGTAAACAACATGATATGGTATCTAGGTGACCGCGTGTGGGATTGGTTCGAGGGCCCTACATGCCATTTGATTCCTCTTTCACCATTGACACATCCGAAAAAGGATTGTCTCCCAAGTATAGGAGTGTCGAAGTAATAATCCCAGTGAGACCGAGGTCGATCCACGAGGAAGGGGATTTTAGCGTTACAAATTATAAGATAAGCAAATATGATATGAATAATTCAAAGAAATAACAAGATAATATCAATAAATATGTAAGATGATAGGCGGTATTACTGACCATTCAAATATAAAACAAAATGTAAGAGGAGGTAAAACCATCCATGGAAATAGGTGGTAAACCAACCATAGTAAATTAAAGAGCAATTTCATAAGGTGGTAGAACCTGCCATAGTAAATAAAATAAAAAGTTCATAAACAATAGAATAATTAAAATACGAGAGGAATTAACACAATAACAATGAAGGCTAAGGTTAGGGGATCCGCCCTTGATATTTCAAATAAGGATAGTTAACCCATTTTAGTTATATGAATTATATTTGTTTCATTACCAATATTTATACCACTTCTTGTAAATGGGTTCAAGCATCCAATGTGCCAATCAGTATATGTCTACAACAAATCAAGGTTCCTAACTAGATTCATGTCGGTAAGAAAGAACCATACGACATCTAGAAAGGATCCAAGCATTTTATGTGCCAAGGATTGTCGACAATGGATCAAGACCTCCACTTTACGAGTGGTGTCAAGATTGATTAAGAAAATAAATATAAATCACATAAAATAAACAATACAAGATTATGATTATTAAGCACATATTAAAGGGTTAGAGAATCCTTATTCTCATATCAAGGGTTTCACCCTTTCACCTTAGCAAAAGAGAAATTAGAAGAACATTATAATAGAAAGAAAATAAAATGCAAGAAAAAGGAATTTCATTAATAACATAAACACACAAAACACAATACAAGATCCTAGCCAAAGCCAAAATGTTCCAGCCAAGGCCAAGATGCCCTAATGGGTCACAAGGCACCTCTATTTATAGATACATCCAGGGGCAAACTTGTCAAATTACAAGAGCATAATTGTCAAATATTAGTTGTAAATATCTTTGACAATTGGGATCATTAGGCACCGACTTTGACCATCAATTTTGACATCGAAATTTTGTGAATTTTAATCACATGTCTTCATGAAAGTTGTAGATATTTCTCTCAGCTTTCTAGAACATATTGATTTGCACAATTTGGATACGTATTTTGAGAGATACGGTCCAAATACTGAGGCCTGGTCAGACTGGGCCGAGACTGTAGATGGGTTCACTTCAAGCCCAATTTTTGTCCACTAAGAGCCCGAATTTGATGATGCTTGTGAAATGCAATCTTGTAGACAATTAAATCATCTTTCCAAAACATTAAGAATTGCATCATTCTGATCTATAAATAGAGAGTTATGCCCATTTTACCGAACCTGTAACAAAACCAAAATTAAGAGAAATTAATTCCAAAGATGCAAATGCTACAAATATGCTTAAGTTGAGAATTTAATGACACTATTAATGCAATATGATGAACTAAACTCTTATTAAACATGCATATTTAAGTGTTTCATCACACCCCCCAACTAGCTTATTGCTAGTCCCTAGCAATTAAAGCGTTATTATTTAGAAGTGATTTATAGAATTTTACATCCAAGGTGGTCATTGTTGCACTTTCCTTGATTTTATCCAAATAAACAAACTCTCAACCAATTATTATTTTTTTTTTTTATGACTCATGTACCCTTCAGTCAAGATATCAATAAACCTCCTTTTTGTGCTCAGTCAACACATGACTATGGGGCTTATTAGAAAGAAGTCATATCGGTTCTAATATTTGTAAGGCTAACAACTTTAGGTAGGGGACATTTATTTATTTTATATATATATGTATTTTTTTTTTTGAAAGAATGCATCTTTAACCCATGTAGCGAGCCTTAGGCTAATGGCTCCCAGACCAGTTGGCCTTAGGGCATTAGGTGTTAAGACACCCCTTCGAGCTTAGCGACTCGGGTTGCCGATGCTTTATTTTTGCTTAGAAACTTATGGATAGTGTAATGTTCAATCCCATTAAGCTTTCTCCTTAATCCATGTAGCGAGCTTTAGGCCAATAGCTCCCAACCCAGTTGGTCTTAGGGTATTAGGTGTTGAGGCACCCCTCGGGCTTAATTGCTCGAATTAAGGAGGCTACAGGACCAAACTTATCCACATTACTTGTTTTCTTTTTCTTTTTTTTCTTTTTTTTTTTAACTTTCCTTTCCTTTGTGTTGTTATCCTAAACAAAACAAAAGAACTCAAATATTACAACATTTCATTTAACACCCACAATCATGCATCAAGGTATGTGTGTGTTGTGTGAAGAAGGGTTCATGAATACTTGCTTAATGAGTACATAAGCACACAATTTTTTTTTAATTTAAATGATAAGGTTGTAAGAGTTCATAGATTTGAATAATTCAAAGTGAAATGAATAAGACCTCCTTGTTATAAAATTCAAAAATCAAGTCTAAATAATATCAAGTTAGCTAAAATGAGTTCATAAGATCAAAATAAAATGACAAATTGGTTAGAATGGGTTTCAAGAGTTCAAACTGGCCCTCCATACTCTACCATTCCTGACCCAGAATGCGTCTCAAGAGGATTTGAACTCCTTACACCGCACTCTGAATCTAATTACTAACTCGCTTTCTTTTTTTTTTTTTTTGCAAGAAAAAATAAAATTTCAAGACACACTTATGTCTACTATCCTTCCCCCCCAAACCAAATGAAACATTGTCCTCAATGTTTAAATGTAGAGAGATAAAGTATAGGAGACATTACCTGAAGCTTCTGTTATTCAAGAGAGATGACCTGAAAGACTCATAAAATAACATGCTAAAAATAAAAGAAAAAAAAAATACAAACGGAGATTCAGATCCAATTTGCACTTTTTGTTTTGTCCTCCTGCCCAATTAATTTGAGTACTAGCTGGGTCGGGTTCATACTCAACTTCTTGTAATTTGTCAAGTAACTCACCAGCAGAAGTGGCAGAAACAAGGATCTGTCTCGCCCAATGTGAGATAAAATTTTGTTCTACAGCTGCATCAACAAAACTTATCAAAGGATCAAATAAATTTTTAACATTCAACAAACCTATGGGTTTTTGATGGAGATTCAGTTGGGCCCAAGAGGCAATTTGAAAATTTTCTTCAAGAGTGCCAAAACCACCTGGTAAAGCAATAAAGGCATCTAAATTGATGAGCATATGTGCCATGCGTTCATGCATAGAGGAGACCTGTAACTCCTTCCCAACCGTTTTTCCAACAATACTTTCTACATCCAAAGCTTTAGGAATAACTCCTAAAACTTGAGTACCTCCTACATGTGCAGCTGTTGACACACAACCCATTAACCCGAGGCTACCTCCCCCATAAACCACATGAATCTTTCTTTCAGCCAGTAGCCTACCAAGATAATTCGCTACTTCTATGAACTCTTCAATTTTACCCAGTCGAGATCCACAGAATACACATATCCTTTGGATTCGACGTTTTGAAGTTCCCTCCATGTCTATGTAACTCTCTAACTATGTGTGAAAAAGAGAACAAGACATGTGGTATTTATGGAGTGCAAAAAGTTATGCTAATGATGATATCTATCTAGGTATCTCGATTGTTTGTTGAAAAAGTTGACAATAATGCACAAAAATTCAAAAGATGATGAAATAAGACACCATAAGTCAAACAAAAGATACAAATTAAAAAATGACAGCTATGAGGTATTAAAATTCAAAAATGATGGCACGCATGCTTATGAACAAGTAGTTGTGACTGTGGCTCACATCTTCCTCTGGTTTTACGTCCAGAAACGGCTTAAACACCTTCTATGAGTTGGGGATATGCTTCCCATCCAGTTTTCTTATAAACTGGCAAACAGGGTTGTTTTGAGTCAGATTCCTAAGACTATAGCGTTCCTGCTCATCTCGGAATTGTGTCCACAAATTAAAATTTCACGCTGCACAAGTCCACAAGAATGCGTCTCAAGAGTCGTTCGGATATCATCCAAAGACTCCTTACTCAGTCCATTCTTGATGAACTGTAGTTTATCCTCTCGATTGTTAGACAAATATCCCAAGGAGCGGCAACGCTGGTTACAAGTCCATCTTGCACATCTGGGACAAACTTGTAACCTTTTCGCTCTTCGCTTTTTGGCATAAGAGCTTTTCCCCAAACCTGGCATATGGGAAACAAGATTATCTGAAAACTCACAAGAGAATCGAACCTTGGCTTCAATTAACCATCTTAAATCAGCAGGAATACCCTTATGCATCAACAACCTTAGTCTTTCTGTATGAGCTTTATAAATTTTAAGCAAATCATTTTGAGGAAGAGAGGAAAAATGTTTATGCAATTTTGAGAGAATGGTATCCATGTGAAGAAAATGAGAGAGAAGAAAAGAAAATGGATGCAAGGTGAGCAACAGTTTTTAGGGAACTGAAAAACCGACTTTAATAGTCACGAAGTACCGTATCCGCCACTTGACCGGGAAAAATCAATCTTTAAAGAGGATCGACTAAAGCAATGGACTCTTCATTTTGGTCAAAATTTTCAAAGAATGGTTTTAACCGTTGGCCATTAACTTTAAACACATTACCATTCTTTGGGTTCTCAATTTCAACTGCTCCATGAGGGAAAACATTTTTAACAATGAAAGGCCCAGTCCAACGAGACCGAAGTTTACCAGGAAATAAATGCAATCTTGAATCATACAAAAGAACTTTTTGTGAAGGTTCAAAATATTTTCTAACAATGGATTTGTCATGAAAAACCTTTATTTTTTCTTTATAGATTTTAGAATTTTCATAAGCCTCATTCCTGATTTCTTCAAGTTCACTCAGTTGGAGTTTACGTAATTTGCAAGAATTATTCAAATTTGTATTGAATATTTTAATGGCCCAATAAGCTTTATGCTCAATTTCCACAGGCAAGTGACAAGGTTTTTCATAAACTAATCTATAAGGAGACATTCCTAATGATGTTTTGAAAGCTGTTCGGTAAGCCCAAAGTGCATCATTAAGCTTAAAGACCAATATTTACGATTTGGGTTAACCGTTTTTTCTAAGATCTGTTTTATCTCCCTATTAGCTAATTCAACTTGTCCACTTGTTTGTGGGTGATAAGGTGTAGAAATTTTATGGTTTATTCCATATTTCTTCATTAAAGTTTCAAATAGTTTGTTACAAAAATGTGTACCCCCATCACTAATAATGGCTCGAGGAATTCCAAATCTACACAAGATATTCTCTTTCAAGAATTTGATAACTGTTTTGTGATCATTGTTTTCGACATGGAATTGCCTTGACCCATTTTGAAATATAGTCTATTACAACAAGAATGTACACAAAACCAAATGACGGTGTAAGGGTCCCATATCAATTACCCCCAACAGTCACGATTTCCCACAGAATGGGGATTCAACGCGTCATGTTTCTTTTTGAAATAGATCCCAATTTTTGACATTTTCACTACGTTTTGCAAAATACATGTGCATCTTTAAATAAGGTGGGCCAATAAAATCCACATTGTAAGATCTTAGCAGCTGTTTTTCTAGATGAAAAATGTCCTCCACATGCTTCAGAATGACAAAAGTTAATGACACTACTTACCTCATGTCGGGTATGCATCTTCTCATTATTTGGTCCGGACAATATTTGAACAGATATGGGTCATCCCAGTAAAAATTTTTCACCTCGGTTAAAAATTTTCTTTTGTCTTGAGCATTCCAATGAGGTGGCATTTTCCCTGTCGCAAGAAAATTTACAATGTTAGCAAACCAAGGTACAGTAGCAACGAAAAATAAAAATTCATCAGGAAAAGAATCATTGATAGGTGAAGTTTCAATTAATGTCTTTGTCATTAGTCTTGAAAGATGATCAGCAACGACATTTTCGGCTCCTTTCTTATCCTTTATTGTGATGCTAAATTCTTGGAGCAATAAGATCCACCTTATCAATCTAGGTTTTGCATCCTGTTTAGTCATTAAATATCTCACAGCTTATTGCTCGCATGTGAGGGATGAAGAAATTACCACCAGATATGTCTGATTCTCCCCAAGATATGCATATTTCAGTCCTTCAGGTAAGGGCTTCAATTCTAGCTTGGGAGCTTCATCTTCCTTGCTTTCATTCATTTGCCCCAATTCTTCAAATCTTGATTTTGAGCCTTTTTCCATCACCTGTGCATAATCCAATAAAGAGCATATATCAGAAAGATCAGACTCTAGTTCCATGCCTGATTCTAATGAATTCATTAGAGAAGTTTCCAAAGGGTCAGAAGAACTCCCTTTTTGGATGTGATCTTCCACAATAGATTCAATTACATTGGCTTCATCAACTTCATCTTCTTCTTCATTTGGTTGTTTGCACATATTAAAAACATTAAATTCTAAAGTCATGTTCCCAAATGATAGCTTCATGACTCCATTCCTGCAATTAATCAAAGCATTAGAAGTATCTAGAAATGGACGCCCTAAAATAACAGGAATTGAATTGCTTACTTCCACTGGTTGTGTGTCCAAGACGATAAAATCCACTGGGTAAATGAATTTATCGACTTGAACTAACACATCTTCTACTAATTCTCCTTCTTGGACTTTAATTGGATCTATCACGACCAACAAGCAAAAGAGTCCACAAAGTTGGTTTTAACTCTCACCTAGATGTTTTTTTTTTTTGTTTTTGAGTTTTTGAAAACCCGAGTATTAAGCAAATTCACACTTAGCACGACCAAGATCAAGTAAAGCTTGTTTCAATTTTATGGTCTCCAATAACACGAAATTGTAGGATTAACCTGGATCCTTATATTTCACTGTATTATTATTTTGAAGAATAGCACTTACTTGCTCGGCTAGAAAGGCCTTCTTTTTCACATTAGTTTCCTTTTACAGTGCCAAGTCGTTTCAAAAATTGCATAAGAGGTACTGTTTTGATCCAACTCGAAGCAGGGAATGTTGATCTTTAACCGTTTAAAAAATTTTCAAAGATTTCAAAATTGTGAGTTGGCTTCTTTTGTGTGGCTAATGCTTGAGGAAATGGAGGCACAGATGAGGATATGGTTTCCTTCGCTAGGTGTTGGTTTGAACCTCTTCCTGCCCTTTAGAGATCAATTCTTCTTCTTTCTCACAAGGGTCAGGAATGTGTTTTTCAACAATTTTACCATTGCGAAGGGTCATGAATGACTTGGCTTGGTCAAATTAATGGTTACTTGAACTTCCTGCATTTGAGTTAGATTGATCTTTGGGGTTTTGCAATGTTTGAGAAGGAAATTTTCCCTTCTCTTGGATGCTAAATGTAGATGCAAATTTTTGCAAGAGTTTCTGACAAATTTGCTAATGTTTGAGCAGTTTGGCTATTGAAAGTCTCTTGCTTTGTAATGAATGAATGCAATGTTTCTTGAAGGTCATTCCTAGGAGGAGGAGCATATGCATGATCATGAGACTTTTGAAAATTTTGTTGTGCTTGAAAAGGGACTTGTGAAGATTGTGCATGATTGTCATTTTTCCAGCTAAAATTTGGATGATTTCTCCAACCAGGATTGTAGGTTTGTAAATATGGATTGTGATTTGGCCTTTTGAAAGTGTTCAAGGCATTGGCTTCTTCATGGAGACATTCCTAAAGGCAGGCAAATTTGGGCAATCATCAGTAGAATGGTCATTGTCATCACAAATGTTACAGACATTTTCTTGAATAGATTTCAATTGACCACTCTTTTTCATCTCTAAAGCCTCGACTTTTCTAGCTAGGGATGCATATTTTGCTTGAAGGTCATGGTCTTCCCTAAGGTTGTAAATACCTCTATTGGATGTCGAGGTTTGGGCCTTGCTTGGTACCTCATAGGTGCCAGCAGTGTCCCAATTTTGTGTCTTTTCTGCTAAGGAATCTAGGAAGTCAAGTGCTTCCTCAGGGTCTTTTTCTTTAAATTCTCCTCTACACATTAATTCTACTAGTTACCTATCTTGAGGTGTTAACCCTTCATAGAAGTGTGCAACTATTCTCCAAGTTTTGAAACCATGGTGAGGACAGGTATTAAGTAGTTCCTTATATCTATCCCAACATTGGTAAAGGGTTTCCCCTTGTTTCTGAGAGAAATCAGAAATTTGTCTTTTAAGAGAATTTGTTCTATGGGTAGGGAAAATTTTTTTCAAAAATTGTTGTTTCATCTCATTCCATGAACTAATGGAATTCTACCTCAAATTCTGTAGCCATGTTCTAGCTTTATCTTTTAAAGAAAAAGAAAAAAGCTTTAATCTAATGGTGTTTATGCTACAATTTGGGTTAGTGTAGGAGCTACATACCTCTTCAAAGAGTTTTAAGTGCGAATATGGGTTCTCCATGTCAAGGCCATGAAAATTGGGTAGAAGTCGAACAAAACTTGATTTGAAATTGAAATGGATTGAATCTGGAGGAGAAACTACACAAGATGGTGCACTAGTCCTTACCGGATTCATGTAGTTTCCGAGGGTTCTTCGTTGGTTTTGATCATTTTGTTGCGAACGGTTGTCCCCTTCATTCGTGAATATTTCCTCATGATTGTTGGCCATGTTTTCTAAGGAAGATGATGTTTTTCTAACAAGTCTACCACTAGATGTTCATGACCAAATTTTCTTGCAAGAAAGAGAGCAGAAAAGAGAGGAAAAGATGAACACACAATAAAAATTTAGATCTAAGATGAGAAAAGAGAACACTTACAATTTTGCACGCCAATTTTTACCTTCCCCGACAACGGCGCCAAAAACTTGACACATCTGAAAAAGGATTGTCTCCCAAGTATAGGAGTGTCGAAGTAATAATCCCGGTGAGAACGAGGTCGATCCACGAGGAAGGGGATTTTAGCGTTACAAATTATAAGATAAGCAAATATGATATGAATAATTCAAAGAAATAACAAGATAATATCAATAAATATGTAAGATGATAGGCGGTATTACTGACCATTCAAATATAAAACAAAATGTAAGAGGAGGTAAAACCATCCATGGAAATAGGTGGTAAACCAACCATAGTAAATTAAAGAACAATTTCATAAGGTGGTAGAACCTACCATAGTAAATAAAATAAAAAGTTCATAAACAATAGAATAATTAAAATACACGAGGAATTAACACAATAACAATGAAGGCTAAGGTTAGGGGATCCGCCCTTGATATTTCAAATAAGGATAGTTAACCCATTTTAGTTATATGAATTATATTTGTTTCATTACCAATATTTATACCACTTCTTGTAAATGGGTTCAAGCATCCAATGTGCCAATCAGTATATGTCTACAACAAATCAAGGTTCCTAACTAGATTCATGTCGGTAAGAAAGAACCATACGACATCTAGAAAGGATCCAAGCATTTTATGTGCCAAGGATTGTCGACAATAGATCAAGACCTCCACTTTACGAGTGGTGTCAAGATTGATTAAGAAATTAAATATAAATCATATTAAATAAACAATTATAAGATTAAGATTATTAAGCACATATTAAGGGTTAGAGAATCCTTATTCTCATATCAAGGGTTTCACCCTTTCACCTTAGCAAAAGAGAAATTAGAAGAACATTACAATAGAAAGAAAATAAAATGTAAGAAAAAGGAAATTCATTAATAACATAAACACACAAAACACAATACAAGATCCTAGCCAAAGCCAAAATGTTCCAGCCAAGGCCAAGATGCCCTAATGGGTCACAAGGCACCTCTATTTATAGATACATCCAGGGGCAAACTTGTCAAATTACAAGGGCATAATTGTCAAATATTAGTTATAAATATCTTTGACAATTGGGATCATTAGGCACCAACTTTGACCATCAATTTTGACATCAAAATGTTGTGAATTTTAATCACATGTCTTCATGAAAGTTGTAGATATTTCTCTCAGCTTTCTAGAACATATTGATTTGCACAATTTTGATACATATTTTGAGAGATACGGTCCAAATACTGAGGCCTGGTCAGATTAGGCCGAGACTGTAGATGGGTTCATTTCAAGCCCAATTTTGGTCCACTAAGAGCCCGAATTTGATCATGCTTCGAAAATGAAATCTTGTAGACAATTGAATCAGCTTTCCAAAACATTAAGAATTGCACCATTCTGATCTATAAATAGAGAGTTATGCCCATTTTACCGAACCTATAACAAAACCAAAATTAAGAGGAATTAATTCCAAAGATGCAAATGCTACAAATATGCTTAAGTTGAGGAATTTAATGACACTATTAATGCAATATGATGAACTAAACTCTTATTAAACATGCATATTTAAGTGTTCATCAACCATCGGTTTTGATGACTGATTAAGTTGACTTGGCCATGGAGCCAGAGGTATCGGTCTACATGATCAAGTTTCACTTGAGTACCATCGAGTTCCCATTGACGTCGACTCCATATATTGAATGGGCTTGAGCTACCCCATTGTCTACTGGGCCCGATTGTTCTGTTGATGACACTTCTCATCCTCTAGTGGTGTCTAATCGCTCAAGTAGTTCTTTTGTTCGTTGTGGGAAGAGATCGAGATTCTTTTCTTCAGGTACATGCACTTCGGCTTTTTTTTCTATAGCGGCTTAGCAGCCACCGCCTCTTCCAGCTTCTTTAGCTGCCTTGACTGTTTCAGTCAATCATGTGATCGGTAATCTTCAGGCTTATCCTAGTAACGTCTTTTATATGTGGGATGATAATGGGTTGATCCATAGTCATGTGATTATCGAGGATCTGAACATGCCCATTCCTTTTGTTCCATAGGACATAACTTTGGTAAGTTTCCTGACTGTTCTTCTCAAATTCTCTGTCATTAATCACTAATAGGAGTGCAATGAAATGCAGGTGCCACAATCTTCCATGAAGCGGGTTTTTCTTATGCAGGCCGCTTCGCACGGATATGTCTTACAGATGTCTCACTAGGATCAAGTAAGGTGTCATTATATACTTTATGTATGCATGATTTCTATCTTAATAGTTCTTCTAACTATATGATTCCCTTGCTTGGTCAGACGGGTCGTCAAGAAGTTACTCGTCTACAACGTGAGGTGGAGCGTCTCTAGGCTCAGGTTGCTGCTTTCTATTTTGATATTAACAGTGATGGTGATGAGTGAGGACTGTCACCACCAGCTTTCATCAGGATTTTTCTTTGTTATTTTTACTTCCATGTATGAACTTTCATGATGTACAATCAAATAAATTTCAAAGATTTAGTGAAACTTCTTTATTTTGAATTTATTAAAATTTGTTTCTACATCATCATTCATTCAATTTTGAATAAAACTACAAAATCTGGAAATCCTGTACTCGAAATCATCCATTGATACGTATTCCAGAAGTCGAAGGATCACACAAGAGGAAGGCTTAATGGGCTGTTTAGCCCTAATGGCTGCTGGTCAGCCATCAGATCGTCCGGTAGCTATTTGACAGTCAGGCAACTATCTTACAGTGGACTGGCTATCATGCAACAACCAACTGGTAGTAGATGGTTGACCGGCGATTCTCTGACAATTATTCCCTTTTTATATCTTTATTTGTGCACTATTTAAGTGTTGTTTCTTCCTGTTACTTCTCTGCACCTTTTCTCTCATTTATCATGATTTCTCCTTTACATTAGCATCTTTTCGTGTCATTCAATATGTTTGAAGCTTTCCTCCAAATCCTCTAGCCTTTTCTAAGACCTTTGAGGGATGAGGACTAAAAATGACTCGAGTCTGTCAGCCTCTATCATCTGAAGTTCATTCGTCACGTCAAGCTTGACATCCCTTTTCTAAGGGACTATATAACCTTTTGGGATTCTCATGATCATGTCTTCCACTTTAATAGGTAGGAGCTTTGCCTTCTATATGAGGAACTCTCAACCATACTCGGTCATCGCTCATCCAATTCTGAGAGCCTTATTCTTCCCACTATCCAGGCACCGTTAGCTGTTGATTTTGCCCACTTCTTCGACTTTTTGATTTCTACCATGGACATTCACACTAGGGGTGGTAGCATGACATTATCCTCCATTGTGCCTTTGCTCCGGATGATGTATAAGGCTTCGTTTGGTTGGCTTCACTTCTTCCAATTCTGCCTTCTTGCACAATTTCTACTAGTCTCGTCAGACAGTTTCGGAGATTCGCATCTTGTGGCCATCATTCCTTAGATGGGTTTTGGCTTCACAATAGTTCCTTTGATTTTGGTTGGGACATTGATTTGGGTGGATCGTGTCAAAGATTCGGTGGTAAACTCCTATTTCTTCAGGTTTTTCTTGCATGATTCATCATTTTTTTTATGCTCTAACTTTTGCCTAAGCAGACATTTTTTGGGTTTTCGATTGAGCGAGCTTACCCTAACTTTTGCCTGAGCCACCCTTTTTGGATTTTTGACTTAGTGAGATTCCCTAAACTTTTGTCTGAGTCACCTTTTTTGAGTTTTCAACTCAATGGTCTCTTCTTTTTTTCTGATGCCCTAATTTTTGCCTAAACTGCACTTTTTTTGGGTTTTCAACTTAGCGGGCTTGCCTTAATTTTTCCCTAAGTTGCCCTTTTTGGTTTTCCGCTTAGCAGGCTTTTTTTCCCTTACTTATCTTTCTTTGTTTCTTTTTCTCAGATTTGATTACAAGAGCGATTGTCTGCTTTAGCACCGCTTGAAGGGGATATTTCTCGTTACAGCCCCCGGCTTCATACAAGAAGGAGACTTGAGACACGTTCTTCTTGGATTGACTGGCTTCGAGTCATTTCTGATGCTCAAATTCCCTGGCATTGTCCATGGTAGAGGCTAGAGCATGTGACTATAAGGACATATATCGCATGTGTACCTTTAGCGGGTTTCACCCATAGTTCATTCTATAATCTTGCCAGGTTGCGTCGACAGTATGATCAAAAGCAAAGAATTGTAGATTCACCGAGTGCTTTCGGTCCTGGGAGACTATTTGCTTATTACTTAGAGCGAGTGAGAGACTCTTAGGCACATCACTCCATTGAGAGGAACCTATTCCATGATCCTGATTTCGAGATTGATGATCGATACAAAGATTGGGTGACCTTTCAGGCTTCCATTCCTGATCTTGTTATTTGAGCCAGACAGTGTTGTGAGCGATACAGTGAGCCTATTTGTAGTCTATTGAAGAGACAAAGGCGACATTATTAGTTCCTTGTTTAGATGTTAGATGTTTCCTTTCTGTTGTTACACAAAATAATAAGTCATTTCAAAAGGCATATCTGTTCCAAACAGTTTCATTTCATTAATATAAGTATAATCTTTGTTCTTCGAACAATATGTGCACAATGATATAACTCGTGTCATTAATCAGCCATTTCTTGTTTTCCGATTAATTATTTTTCCCCTCATACTTTTTTTTATATGTAATATTTCTTCAGCCTCTACATGTTGATGGGCTTAGTGAACTCATTTCCTTCCATATCTAATAAAATGACGGCTTCGTCGGACATGAGCTTCGTCACAACAGATGGACCCTCCTAGCTGGGTTTAAAATTCCCTCTTGGATAAAACACAACTGGTCTCACTTGCTTGAGGACCAACTTTCTTTTTTTGAACTTCCTTGCCCTTATTCTTTTGTTAAAGGCTCGAGCAACCCATTTTTGGAATAGCTGTATGTGATACCTGGCCTTCATTCTTTTCTCATCAATCAAGGCCAACTGTTCATATCTATTACGAATCCATTCCTCTTTAGGAACTTATACTTCAATCAGAACTCTTGCTAATTTCATTCCTATCTCAATTGGTAGGACCGCTTCTGAACCATATACGAACGAGAATGGCATCATGTTGGTCAAACTTCTGGGTGTCATTCTATAACCCTATAACATAGACAACAACTTCTCTACCCAATCTTTATATGTTTGTGCCATATTGGCCAACATCTACTTGATGTTTTTATTAGCTGCGTCGACCGCCCCATTGGCTTGTGGCTGGTATGCAGACGACTTATGGTGTTCAATTTCGTACTTCTCAAAAAAAGCATTAATTTATGCCTAAAAGCGAACTCCATTGTCAGTCACTACATGGTGTGGTACCCCAAATCTGCATATGTTTTTCTTAATGAACTTTGCCATTTGCTTCTCCCCTGACTTAGTATAGGACTCAGCTTCTATCCATTTGGTTAAGTAGTTGATCGCCACCACCACATATCGATGTCCATTAGAGGCCGACGACCTTATTTTGCCTATAATATCGATGCCCCATGTAGCAAAAGGCCATAGTGTAGTTATCCTTTGTAGCTCCAAGGTTGGTTGATGGATCAAGTTTCCATTAATCTGGCACTAGTGACAATTCTTCACAAATTGGACATAGTTTGTCTTCGTAGTTAGCCAGTAAAATCCTTGCCTCATGATCTTATTTGCAAGCACTAGCCCATTCATGTGGCTTAAATGCACCATTATGGATTTCTTCCATAATTCGCCTTACTTCTTTCTCATCCACACACATGAGTTACATCCCTTCCAGCATTTTCTTGCATATCATCTGCTGATGACAAGTAAATTGTTGGGCTAGCTTACGTAACATAGCCCTATCCTTCTCGTTGGCCTGCTCGGGCAAACTCCTCTCTTCTAGATATTTCTTTAAGTTGTAGGACCATGGCTTCTTATCCACTTCGATCTCTGTCATAAGGTTCCATATAACAAGGACCCCATGCTTGTATATCACTATTGGTCTCATCCATAATTCTTGTGTGCATGTATGCTAACGAAGCCAATGTATCAGCCATTTGATGCTCACTTCTAGGAAGATGGGTGAAGGTGCACTGCTTGAACCTCCTAATCAGTCTTCTAACGTGTTCAAGGTAGGGTTTTAGCTTCCCTTTTCTTAAATCCCAATCTTCGTTGGCTTGTGAGATGACTAGTTTTGAATCTCCCAATACTTCTACTTTGTCAATGCCTAGAGCGATCACAATCTCTAGACTAAAGGCACAAGCACAGGCTTCATATTCGACCATATTATTGGTGACTTTGAACTCAAATTTTTTAATGAATGGGATGACTTCTTCAGTCGACGATACCAGAATAACTGCTATTCCAGCACCATTGATATTAACAGCTCTGTCAAAGAACATTCTCCATCCTACTATCTAGATTACCCCCGGCTGTTCATCTGGGAACTCCAACTCCCATGGTTCATTGTTATCAATCGAGTTCATAGCTAAGAATTTTGCTACTATTCTTCTTTTCACCACCTTCTTGGTGACATAATCAATGTTGAATTCTAATAATTGTACCAACCATCTTGTTAGTTTCCCTACCAGTGCTGGTGTCTCATAAAGATACTTTATCGGATCCTCCTTTGAGGTAACCTTAATTTTGTAAGACTGAAAATAATGTCTTAGTTTCTTTGAAAGCCAAACCATGGCCAAACACATTTTCTCTACATAGCTATACTTCATTTCGCGTGGTAGTAACTTCTTACTGAGATAATGGATGGCATGCTCTACACCCTTCTCGTCTTCTTGTGCCAGCATAGCACCAATGGCCTCCTCTTTGAGAGCCAAGTAAAGAATTAAACTCTTTCCATGTTTTGGCAGTCTCAAAATCAGTGGGTTCTGCAAGTACTTCTTAATTCTTTTGAATGCTTCTTAGCACTGATCATTCCATTCTTCCAGCTGATCCTTCTTCAAAAGCCTAAAAATCGGTGCACAAATTGGAGATGAACCAACTAATATACCGGATCTTCCTAAGAAACCCTCAGACATCTTTTTTACTCTTAGGTGATGGCATCTTCGTAATGGCTTTCACCTTGTCTAGATCTACTTCTATCCCTTTCTTGCCAATTAAGAACCCCAGCAACTTCCCCTAGGTAACTCTGAAGACATACTTTTTCGAATTTAGTTGCAGCTTGTATTTCTTCACCTTTTCTAATAATCTGTCTAAGGCTTCAAAGTGACCCTCTCGGGTCTCAGACTTCACCATCATGTCATCCACATAAACTTGTATTCCCTTATGTATCATATCATGGAATAGTATTCTCGCCATTCGTTGGTAAGTAGCCCCTGCATTCTTCAAACTGAAGGGCATCACCTTGTAGCAATAAGTTCCCCATTCTGTAATAAAGGCTATCTTCGTCTTGTCTTCATTGGCCATCATTATCTAATTGTATTGAGAAAATCTATCTACAAAATAGAACATCACACTGGCGGCAATGCTATCTACTAACATATCGATATGAGGCAAAGGAAAATCATCCTTTGGTGAGGCCTTGTTCAAGTCTCGGTAATCCACAAACATTCGGACCCCTCCATCCTTCTTTGGTACTGGCACAATGTTGGCTAACCATTCCGGATACTTCACCACTTCTAGAAACTTGGCTTTAATTTGTTTAGAGACTTTTGATTTTCTAAGCCCACTCTAGCCTCATTCTTCTTAACCTCTGCTTAACCGATATCACATATGGATAAGTTAGAATTGTATGCTTAGCGATGCTTCTGTTGATTTCGGGCATGTCGTCATAGGACCAGGCGAAAACTTCTTCATGTTTCTTTAATAATTTTTCAAATTTCTCTCTCTCCTTAGAAGTTGTATCGAGCGCAATGCATATGTTCTTAGGTTTTTTGATTGTACCAAGGTTAATGTCATGAGTTTGAATAGTATGAACTTCAATTATGCTAGTGAAATGCAAATTATGATGCACGAACCATTAGGAAAGACATCAAACAAGTAAGCAAAATTATTCTTCGTTGCATTAAATTTTGAAACATAAATAATGTTCTCTTCTTCAAAGAGGTTGGATACAAACATATCTTCATAAGATACACTTTTAATTCCTTCCTCGATGATAGCAGCAAGGTCGGTGAATGGATCTATTTGCGGTGCTTGTTCTTGAGGCTTCTCCTCCTTAATGGTCATCTTCTCCATCTCTCCCACCAAGTCATCCCCCTTGGAGACTCTTGCCTGAAGATATCTCTGAAGATCTCAAATCTGAGCTTCAGCATTTACTTGAAAACCTATGGTTAAGCAACTCCTACATACTTCGTATCTTGGGCCTTGACAAATTTGATGAATTTCCCTTTTTTGGGCTCAACATCTTCTTCTCCCCTTTCAGATTCATAGCCCAGCCCTCTTCTAGAAGTTTGACCTTTGAAGTCTGGAAAAGATGGTAGGCTGCGTCCATTTCTGCCAAGTCCAGTTCCTGGCATGTGCCCCTGTTTCTTCATTATTCCAACAATGATTAGGATGACTTCGTCAATCATGGCTGCTAGAAAGCCACCCATGTAAGGTATTCTCCAACCTTCATACTCAAAGCAGCTGGTGCAATTGTTGAGGCTGCATGAATGGTTACGATCTCTCCATCCATGTTGAATCAAATTTTCTGATGCAAGATGGAAGGAACTCCACCAAGTAGATGGAACCATGCTGGTCTTAACAAGGTAGCAAATGTGACTGGAATGTCAAGGACTGTGAATTTGTCATAACTTCGATGGGTCCAGTCTTCACTAAAGCTTTGAAGATTCCTATGGCACTTCTCTTCGAATCATCATAAGCCCTGATCACCATCTCATAAGGCCTGATCACCATCTCATAAGGCTTAAGCTCATCTTCACTGACCATGTACTTGTGCAGTACCTTCATAGGCTCAATATTGATGGCAGACCCATCATCCACCATGATATAAGGAGATGTTTTCCCACCAATCTTTGTGGTCATGAACAATGGCTTACTATGGTTTCTCCTTTCGAATGGTATATCTTTATTCGTAAAGGTGATTTCTCCTTTTTCTCTTACCCCATTGGGTGTTCCTCCAGTCAAGGCAGTCAGCATTTCACTAGTAGTGACAACCATCGATATCTCTACCTCCACCAAGGCCTTTACCATGGCTTCTCTATGCCTTTAGGATGATATAAGTAGATCCCAAATGCTAGTGTTTGCTTGAGTTTTCTTCAATTGTTTGATCACTGATGCTCTTCTTCTTTAGCTTCTTTACTGGCAACTTCTTTGCCCTTCTCAACTGTCTTCTTAGTTAGTTTCTCATTTTCCTGCTCATGGTAAAATCTATCACTTCTTGGAAATTCTCTTTCACCCCTGAGCGTTTCTCCCTCATGTGTTTCTTCTTCAATTCTCATCTTTTCTTCTTGATCACTACTAAAGTTAGCCTAAAAGTTTGGAAGGGTCTTCACTTGAGGGATGTCATCCCAAATTCCTATAACTCTCACTTCTTTACACTTTCTAGGCAAGCTCTTTCTCCTTACAAGGCTCTCATCTCGCTTCCCTTTCCTAGCCTTACTACCCTTCTTTACCTTGAGTCTCCTAGGTGGTGGGTAGGCCTTTTCTAACCTCTTTTCTAGCCATCCGCTTCTTGGCAAATGAGCTTGATAACGTGGGCTTCTTCTTGATGGGTATCACTATAACTTCTTTTTCTTTGTTCTATTGGGGTCCTTTTCTTCTTGGTCACTGAGATTCAAAAGTTCGGGTTCTAAGCTTCACTTGACTCCCTTCACTGCAATGTTGGTCCCGGTTGTAATAGAGGAGGTACTCGGTTGTAATTGGACAAATGGTTGCTCCTTGTGTTGGGCTCATATGTTTTTGGGTTGGGAATCTGGCCTTTGTCAATCAAATCTTGAATTTCATGGTGGAGGCGAGTGCAATCATCAGTCTTGTGACCAGTCACTTGGTGGAATTCATACTTCTCATGGTTCCTTCAATTCCTTGGCAATGGATTTGGAAGCTCTCTTGGTGGCAATGGCTTCAAGATCTTTTCGGCTCTCAACCTCGCAAAGATTTTGAAAAGTGATTTTCCTAGACGACTGACCTTCTTTATGGGCCAATTGCTTTCACCTCTACGTGCTTCGTGCTAGACCCACTAGGTTGGTGGTACTGCCCTTGACTTCTTCGAGGGTAGCCATGAGTGCTTCTCTTTTGTCTAGACTCTAATTCTTCTATTTGGATGCCTGATTCATGCAAATCTTCAAATGTTTTGATAGGGAAACCTGCCAGTCTATCACTGATGAAAGCATGGGGCCCATTGATCACCATCCAGACCTGGTTTTTCTCTGTAGGCCTTGTGGTCATCTTGGCAGCTTTGGCTGTCTAATGAACTAGATACTCTTAGACCGTCTCGTTGGGCTTTTGTCTGGTTATCTCTCAATCCCTCAACGTTACCCCCAATTAGGTATTATGACGGTACTGTTCCATGAATTGTTGAGAAAGTTCCTCCCAATCATCTCAAACTCTCTTTGGGAGGTCATGATACCATGCTACTGCATCGTCTTCGAAGGATAGCATGAAGTACTTCAAAATGTGCTCTTTTATCAAAGGAGTGGTGGCCATGATGGCTACATATTATCTCAAATGTGTTTTAGGATTCCCCTCTCCATTGAACTTTGGCAAGTTTGGCAGATGAAACTTTGGAGGTAAATCTTGGTCTCCCATAAGCAAGATGTCATCTAGGTCTTTGACCCCTTTCATCCTCGTCTTCTTCAAAAGGGACTGGGCCTTCTCCATGTCTTTGGCCAATAGCTTGACAGATTCAGGTTCTTCGTGGTTGATTGGGCTTTTCTCCCTATCTCTGCCTTTGCTAATCTCACCATCACCATCACCATCATAGTTACCCTCGGGTGGCGGCTGATTCATGCAGTTAGGCCCATTTTGGAGTGCTTCAATGAGTTGGGCCATTTTTTTGCTAGAGTATGGTCATGTCGGCTCTCAATTGGATCATTTCTGCATTATTGTTGTTGGGTGATGCCATTATGTCTTCTTGTCTTATCAAATGACCTCCTCATCTAACCCAGCAATGATGGCTATAAAATAAAAGTGTTAATGCCATGCATGCATGAATGTATGTATGATATGATGCATGCTCATATAAGGGCATAACCATGCTTTCAGCTTTCCAACTTTATTCCTCCTACACATGTGAGGTCAAGTCTCTTTTCCTAGGATTTTTAGCCTCATTCCCAAGTCATCATCATGGGATGCAAGAATGCAAATTCTCTCTCCTAATTCTAACGTTCATGTTGATGTGAGATTCTTCATGATTATCATAACACGGTTTTCAAAATGTTAAGATAACCTTAACTGATGGCACATCTTCCCATTTTGTTTTTTATAGGTGACTTGACATGTTGCATTTGTTCATGGTTTCATGAAGTTTTGAGTTGATGTTATTCTAATCATGGGGAATTTACATCCATAGACATGCATTTCAACATGGGTTTTGGATTTCATCCTATTGAAAATTTCCAAAGTCATCTACATGAGCTCGAGTCTCAAGGGTCCAATGGTCTGGGCTTCTTTGAGCGAGAGATGCCCCCTTGGTCGGTCTCTTTTTATACTAATTTGATGGTACGTGCTGAAAGGTGGTGACACCAACATGAGTCATCTAGGTGTCGAATGGAGCCAAAGACTTCTCATGCCAATGCCACACGGTTAGTTTAGGCATTTCGTGCTCACTGTGTGCAAAAGTGTAGTGAGGCAAGGACTCATTATATCAACAGAGGTATTAACATTTTGTATTCCCATTGGAATCAACTTCTTTTATCCCTAATGGATTCGCCACTGTGAATGGGGCTTTTATTCTGTCAGAGCATTTGCGATCACGACGCTATGTCAAAGCTTCTTTCAAGACTTAAGGGAACACAAACGAGCCATGGACACGTCTGGAGAAAGGAGTCGCCACCCAATTATTCAATTGGGAAAGAATGGGGGCAATCCGAACCCTGGTTTCGGGATCTAAACTACCCTTATTCCTTCAAAGATGGGTTCGAGAAGTTAGGTACGAGTCATTTGACCTGCTCGGATATAAATCCGGCCTCTATAGGGGAAATACCAAATAGGAATATCCCATCTTGTTACTTAGTCTGCTTAGTGTTGTTCGTTTTATGTACACATTTCCATTTTTTTCTTTGTTAGCCATGTGAGGTGATTATTCAATCAATGATAGTTGTATATTCATACAAAGAAAGAGGAAGGAGAATGGATTACATTTTCTTTTAAAGGTGGGGGAATGAGAGAGGATTATAACAATTGTTATTCAATAATAAAGTAAATTCTATATTTCATCCATACAATCCATTGTATAAGTCATAGATATTCAAGTCGAGACTCGATAGATAATGAATCCCTTACCATCATTTTTGAGTCTATTCAATGTCTATCAAATCTCTACATACATATTCATGTTATTCAAGTATTCAGTCTAAGTGATGGTCCCTCACCATCAATATGAGTCCACCATCACTTCATGGTATCATCCAATTACACTTCTAATCATGATATATTCATACATTCATAAACAATCTAACAAAGCCATAATCTAATCTCATGGCATTCTAGCCTAGATTTTGATAAATTGTATCATGACAATTCTACCTATAGCTATTCTAGCATAATTCTTATTGAGTATAATGGCATTTCTAGCCTAAAACATGAATCTCATGGCTTACTCTAGCCTAAACATGGTATTCATGGCATATTCTAGCCTAATTCATGGCATTCATGGCATATTCTAGCCTAATTCAAACATCCAACATCAATCATGGTGTTCAAGGGCAAAATGGTAGTTCTAACCTATTCTATGCTATTTCCTAGCATTCATCAAAGAAAATAAGTTTTCCTATCATGATCCTAACCATGTGTTCTTAAGTATGATTCTATAATAGGAAGGAATGCAGACTTACCTCGACATGCTTATCCATCTTGCAAAATAAATTGGATTAGAACAATTCATAATAATTGTAAACATGCTCCTAAGTATAAAATAAAACCCTAAACATGCTTTTTTTAGGCAAGAAAAGTAAAAGAGAGAATATGAGGGAGGATAGAATTCTAATCTCAAGACGTACCCTTTCCCAGTTTAAAGCAATAAAACGCTTAAAAGAAATTTATATAGGAAAAGACTTCTCAAATTTTCGAGAATGTCTTAAGAGTGAGAAGAGATGATTGTATTCGGCAATCGATGTGTCTTGCAAAGTGAGAGGGGTAAGGTTTACATAGGAGAGGGGTGAAGATGAAAAGGAAATTTCTAAAGAAAATTTTCGGTAATAAATTAAGAGGGCTGGCCGGCCATCTTCAGAAGTCAGGCGATCATCTGATAGACAGGTGACCATTGGTCGATAGCCGGGTGGTTGTCTTGCGCAGCCGGGCGGCTATGTGATGGCCTATCGATCAATTTCCATTCAACCCTTTCTTTTTTGTCTTTTCTCAATGTAGCCTCTTCGGATCTTTGTTCCTTTGATCGCGCATAACTTCTCGATTTCAACTCCGATTTGCAATCCATTAATTGCTACGAAAACTAGACATCCGTAGCTTCGCAATGATATATGATTATCATTATATTCCTCTTGGATTAATTTATGTGATTTTTCAAATTCACATGTTAGTTTGCAAAGCTCTTCACCAACTCTTTATCACCCTTCTTTTCTTGGCCTCCAAGGGTATTTTGGTCATTCTTTTTGCTCAACATTCATCTTCATTTTATCCTTAAGCCTCAAAAATTTAGTATCTATAGATACCCATAATCTGTTAGCAAAGTAGTGGGCTTTGGAAGAAGCCCAATCTCATAAGCCTATATGTGGGAAATTTTTTTTAAAAAAAAAGAAGAAGCAAATTTATACATGCTATATGCCAATCACCATATGTCCATAACAAATCAAAGTTCCTAATTAGACTTGTGTCGTAAGGAAGAAGCATACAACATTTAAAAAGAGTCCAAGCATTTGATGTGTCGATGATTGTTTACAATCGATCAAGACCTCCACTTTACGAGTGGTGTCAAGATTGATTAGGAAAATACATATAAATCATATAAAATAAATAACAAAAGATTATGATTACAAACATATATTAAAAGATTAGAGGATCCTTATTCTCATATCAAGGGTTTCACCCTTTTACTTTAGCAAGAGAGAATTTTGCAAGATATTATGAAAGAAAGAAAACAAATTGCAGAAAAAAGAAGATCTATTAATAACATTAAGAGAACAAAACACAGGAGAGAAAACACAATAATAAGAGATCCTAGCAAATGCCAAGATGCCTCAATAGGTCACAATGCACCTCTATTTATAGATAAATTCAAGGGTAAACTTGTCAAATTACAAAGGGATAATTGTAAAATATCTTTTTGACAATTTGGATCATTATGTGCACTAAATTTGACCACTAATTTCGACATCGAATTATTTAGAATTTTGATCACTTGACTTCATGAAAGTTGTAGATATTTCTCTCAGCTTTCTAGAACATCTTGATTCATATGATTTGGAAATGTATATCAAAAGATATGATCAAAATATGGAGGCATGGTCGGGTTAGACTGAAACTACAGACCGGTTCACTTCAAGCCCATTTTTGGTCCACTAAAAGCTTGTAGATGATTTAATCAGCTTTCCAAAAAATAAAGATTTGTACCATTCTGATCTATGAATAGAAAGTTATGTCTATTTTATCAAACCTGCAACAAAAACTGAAATTAAGATGAAGCTAATTCAAAAGATGCCAATACTACAAATATGCTTAGGTTGAGGAATTTTATGACACTATTAGTTCAAAATAATGGATTAAGCTCTTATTAATCATTCACATTTTAAGTGTTCATCACACCCCCCTATCAGCTTATTGCTAGTTCCCTAGTAATTAAAGTGTTATTATTCAGTAGTGAAAAGAAGCTATGTCGGTTCTAATATTTTTTAAGGCTAACATTCTTAGGTAAGGGGCATTCTTTGTCATCGTTTTTTTGAAACAATGCATCTTTAACCCATGTAGCGAGCCTTAGGCTAATGACTTCTAGACCAGTTGGCCTTAGGGCATTAGGTGTTAAGAAACCCCTATGAGCTTAACGACTCGGGTTACCGATGCTTTATTTTTACTTTAGAAAATTGTGGGTAGTGCAATGTTCAATCCGCTTAAGCTTTCTCCTCAATCCATGCAATAAGCTTTGGGCCAATAGCTCCCAAACTAGTTGGTTTTAGGGTGTTAGGTGTTAAGGCACCTCTTGGGCTTAGTTGCTCGAATTAAGGAGGCTATGTGACCAAACTTATCCACAATTGCTTATTTGTTTATTTATTTATTTATTTTTACTTTCTCCTTCCTTTTGTTGTTGTTCTAAACAAAACAAAAAAACTCAAACATTGTAACATTTCATTTTGCAACCCACAATTATGCATTAAAGTATGTGTGTGTGTGTGAATAAAAGTTCATGAATACTTGCTTAATGAGTACATGAGCAAATAATTTATTAAATGATAAAGTTGTGAGAGTTCATAGATTTGAATAATTCAAAGTGAAGTAAATAAGAGAACCTCGTTAAAAAATTAAAAAATCAAAACGAAATAATATCAAGTTAGCTAAAATGAATCTTCAAAAGTGCAAAATCAAAACAAAATGACAAATTAGTTAGAATAGGCTTCAAGAGTTCAAAATGACCCTTTTTACTCTGCCACTCCTAACCCAGAATGCATCTCAAGAGGAATTGAACTTCTTACACTACCACTCTAAATCTAATTACTTACACACTTTTTTTTTTTTGCAAGAAGAAAATATAAGACACACTTATGTCTACTATCCTTTCCCCCCCAACCAAATGAAACATTGTCCTCAACACTTAAATGTAGAGAGATAAAGTATAGGAGACATTACCTGAAGCTTTAGTTTTTCGAAAGAGACGACCTGAAAGACATGTAAAATAAAATGCTACAAAATAAAAGACAAGAAAAATTACAAACGGAGCATCAGATCTAATTTGCACTTTTTGTTGTGTCCCCCTGACCAATTAGTTTGAGTTATTGTTGAGTCAGATTCATACTTGATCGCTTATAATTTGTCAAGTAATTCATTAGCAGCAGTGATAGAAACAAGGATTTGTCATGCTGAATGTAAGATTTCTATTCTATAGCTGCATCAAAAAAATGTAGCAAAGGATCAAAGAAATTTTTAACATTCAACAAACCTATGGGTTTCTGATGGAGATTCAGTTGGGCCTAAGAGGCAATTTGAAAAATTTCTTCAAAAGTACCAAAGCCACCTGGTAAAGGAATAAATGAATTCGAATTGATGAGCATATATGCCATGCGTTCATGCATAAAGGAGACCTGTAACTCTTGCCCAACTGTTTTTCCAATGATGCTCTCTACAGCCAAAGCTCTACGAATAACACCTAAAACTTTACTGTCTCCTAAGAGTGTAACTATTGACCCATAGCCTATTAACCTGAGGCTACCCCCGCCATACCCCCCTGCAACATAAACCACATGGATCTTTCTTTCAGTTAATAGCCTACCAAGATAATTTGCTACTTCTATAAACTCTTTACTTTTTTTAGGTCGAGATCCAAATAATATACATATATTTTAGATTCAACATTTTGAGGTTCCCTCCATGTCTATGCAACTCTCTAACTATATGTGTGAAGTAAAGAATAAAAGATGTCATATTTATGGAGTGCAAAAAGGTATTATAATGATGACATCTATATAGGTAGCTCGGCTGTTTGTTGAAAAAGTTTGACATTAAAGTATAAAAATTAAAAAAATGACAGAAATAAGACAATATAAATGCATAAGTCAACCGAAAGATAGAGATATAAATTGAAAAATGAGAGCTATAAGGCATAAAAATTCAAAAATGATATCACATATGCATATATATAGTTAGTTGTGACTGTGGCTCGCATCTTCGTCTGGTTTTACATCTAGTAATGACTTAAAGACCTTCTATGATTTGGGATATGCTTCCTGCCCAGTTTTCTTATAAACTAGCAAACAGGGTTGTTTTGAGTTAGATTCCTAAGACTGTAATGTGCATGCTCTTCCCAAAATTGTGTCCATAATTTCAAAATTTTACGCTGCATAAGTCCACAAGAATTTATTTCAAGAGTCAATTGGATATTATCCAAAGACTATCTAATCAGTTTATTCTTGATGAATTGTAGCTTATCCTTTCGATTGTTTGACAGAAATCCCAAGGAACGGCAACGTTGGTTACAAGTCCATCTTGCACATTTGCAATAAACTTGTAACCTTTTCACTCTTCGCTTTTTGGCGTAAGAGCTTTGTCCTAAACTTGACATGTGAGAAACAAGATCATCTAAAAATTCATAAGAAAATTGAGCCTTGGCTTCAATTAACCATCTTAAATAAGCAAGAATACCCTTATGCATCAACATCCTTAGTCTTTCTGTGCAAGCTTTGTAAATTTTAAGCAAATCATTTTGAGAAAGAGAGGGAAAACATATGTGCAAATTCGAGAGAATGCTATCCATGTGAAGAAAATAAGAGAGAAGAAAACAAAATGAATGCAAGGTGAGCAATAGTTTTTAGGGAACTAAAAAACCGACTTTAAAAGTCATAGAGTATTGTATCCGTCACTTGACCAGGAAAAATCAATCCTTAAAAAGGATCGACTAAAGTGATATACTCTTTATTTTGATCAAAATTTTCAAAGAATGGTTTTAACCGTTGTCCATTAACTTTAAAAACATTACCATTCTTTGGGTTCTCAATTTCAATTGCTCCATGAGAGAATATTTTTAACAATGAAAGGTCTAGTCCAACGAGGTCGAAGTTTACCAGGAAACAAATGCAATCTTGAATTATACAAAAAAAGTTTTTATGGAGGTTCAAAAGATTTCTAACAATTAATTTGTCATAAAAAATCTTCATTTTTTCTTTGTAGATTTTTCATAAGCCTTATTCCCGATTTCTTCAAGTTCACTCAGTTGGAATTTATGTAACTTGCAAGCATAATCCAAATTTGTATTAAATGTTTTCATGGCCTAATAAGCTTTGTGCTCCATTTCCACAGGCAAGTGACAAGGTTTTTCAAAAACTATTCTATAAGGAGACATATCCAACAATGTTTTGAAAGTAGTTCGGTATGCCCAAAGTGCATCATTAAGTCTTAGAGACCAATCTTTACGGTTTGGGTTAACTATTTTTTTCTAAGATCTGTTTTGTCTCCCTATTAGCTAATTCAACTTGTCCACTTGTTTGTGAGTGATAAGGCGTAGAAACTTTATGGATTATTCCATATCTCTTCATTAGAGTTTCAAATGTTTTGTTACAAAAATGTGTACCCCATCACTAATAATGGCTCAAGGAATTCGAAATCTACACAAGATATTATCTTTCAAGAATTTAATAACTGTTTTGCGATCATTGTTTTGATATGGAATTGCCTCGACTCATTTTGAAACATAATCTACTGCAACAAGAATGCACACAAAACCAAATGATGGTGGGAAGGGACCCATAAATCAATACCCCAACAGTCA
Organism: Boswellia sacra; assembly: GCA_013180625.2. Classification (NCBI taxonomy): domain Eukaryota; kingdom Viridiplantae; phylum Streptophyta; class Magnoliopsida; order Sapindales; family Burseraceae; genus Boswellia; species Boswellia sacra. The sequence continues at coordinate 44,796 of SNVD02000244.1, forward strand.
AAGATTTTAACAACAAGAATGCGATTCAAAGGCATCATGTTTCATTTTGAAATGGATCCCAATTTTTGAAAATTTTCACAAGTTTTGCAAAATGCATGTGCATCTTTAAATAAGGTGGGCCAATAAAATCCACATTGCAAGATTTTAGCAGCTATTTTTTTAGATGAAAAGTGTCCTCTACATGCTTCGGAATGAAAAAAAATTATTTGGTCAGGAGAATATTTGAACAGATATGGATCATTCCAATAAAAATTTTTCACCTCGATCAAAAACTTCCTTTTGTCTTCAGCACTCTAATGAGGTGGCATTTCCCCTATTACAAGAAAATTTACAATGTTAGCAAACCAATGTACTGTAGCAATGGAGAATAAAAATTCATCAGGAAAAGAGTGATTGACAAGTGAAGTTTTAATTGACGTCTTTGTCATTAATCTTGATACATGATCTGCAACGACGTTTTTGGCTCCTTTTTTATCCTTTATTGTGATGTTGAATTTTTGGAGCAATAAGATCTAACGTATCAATCTAGGTTTTGCATCCTATTTACACATTAAAAATATCACAGCTGCATGGTCAGTGTAAACAATAGTTGGAGAACCAATTAAATAAGATCAAAATTTGTCCGATGCAAATACTACTGCAAGTAGCTCTTTTTTAGTTGTGGTGTAATTCATTTGTGCATCATTTAAAATTCTACTTGCATGGGACATTACATAAGGCTTACCTTCTCTTCTTTGTCCTAAGACAGCACCAATTGCATAATCGCTTGTATCACACATCAATTCAAAAGGTAAGGACCAATCCGGAGATTGCATAATTGGAGCAGTTGTTAAAAGTCCATTTAACTTATCGAAGGCATTTTGACATTCTTGAGTCCATTCAAAGAAGTGTCTTTTATTAAGAGGTTACAAAGAAGTTTAGATATAGCACTAAACCTTCTAATTAACCTCCTATAAAATCCAGCATGCCCTCAGAATGAACGGACCTCCTTGACTATTTTTGGTGGAGCCAAATGGAAAACCAATTCCACTTTTGCTTTATCCACTTCAATTCCCTTAGAAGACACCACATGACCTAAGACAATCCCTAAGGTAACCATATAATGACATTTTTCCCAATTTAAAATAAGAGCTTTTTCTTCACACCTTTTTAGGACTTTTTCTAAGTTTTCAAGACAATTATCAAAAGAGTTTCCAAAGATAGTTAAATCATCCATGAAAACTTCTAAACAATGCTCGACCATGTCACTAAAAATGCTCAACATACATCTTTGAAAAGTAACTGAAGCATTACAAAGTTCAAAAGGCATCATTTTAAATGCAAAAATGCCAAAGGGGCATGTGAATGTGGTCTTTTCTTGGGCTTCAAGTGCAATGGGAATTTAGTAATATCCTGAGTAGCCATCAAGAAAGCAGTAGGAGGAATGCCCTGCTAGTCTTTCTAAAATTTGGTCAAGGAATGGTAAGAGAAAATGGTCTTTTCTCGTGATAGCATTTAATTTTCTATAGTCAATGTACATCCTCCAACTAGTTGAGACTTGGGTTGGCAATGATTCAACCTTTTTATTTTTGACTATTGTAATGTCAGATTTCTTGGCCACTACTTGTGTGGGGCTTACCCACTTACTATCCAAAATAGGGTAGATAATTCTCACATCAAGTAGTTTAAGAACTTCAGCCCTAATGATCTCTTTCATATGTGGATTTAATCTTCTTTGAGGTTGTTGGGATGTTTTGGCATTTTCTTCTAAATGTATTCTATGTGTACAAATGAAAGGGTTAATGCCTTTTATGTCTTTTAAGGTCCACCCAATTGCATTTTTATGCTTTTTAAGCACTTCTATCAACTTACCTTGTTGCTCGCTTGTGAGAGATGAAGCAATTACCACCGGATATGTTTGATTCTCCCCAAGATATGGGTATTTTAATCCTTCGGGTAAAAGCTTCAATTCTAACTTAGAAGCTTCCTCTTCCTTGTTTTCATTATATTTCACCAATTCTTTGAATCGTGGTTTTAAGCCTTTTTCCATCACCTGTGCACAATCCAATAAAGAACATATATTAAGAAGATCAGGCTCTAGTTGCATACTCGATTCTAATGAATTAACTAAACAGGTTTACAAAGGGTTAGAAAAACTCCTTTTTCGGATGTGGTCTTCCATAATAGCTTCAATCACATTAGCTTCCTCAAATTTATCATCTTCTTTATATAGTTGTTTGCACATATTAAAAACGTTAAGTTCCAATGTCATGTTCTTGAATGATAGCTTCATGACTCCATTCCTATAGTTAATCAAAGCATTAGAGGTGGCTAAAAATGGACACCCTAAAATGATAGGAATTGAATTACATATTTCCACTCGTTGTGTATCCAAGACGATAAAATCCACTGGGTAAATTAGTTTATCGACTTGAACTAACACATCTTCTATTACTACTCTTGGCACTTTAATTGATCTATCAGCAAGCAAAAGAGTCACAAAAGCAGGCTTTAACTCACATAGATTGTGTTTCTGAGAAATCAAGTATGGAAGCAAATTTACACTACACCAAGATTAAGTAAAGCTTGTTCAATTTTATGGTCTCCAATAGTACATGAAATTGTAGGACAACCTGGATCCTTATATTTCACTGTATTATTGTTTTGAAGAATAGCACTTACTTCCTCAGCTAGAAAGGCCTTTTTCACATTCAAATTTTTTTCACAGTGTATAAGACTTTTAAAAATTTTGTATGAGAAGGCACCTACTTGATCACATCTAGTAAGGGAATGTTGGCCTTTACCTGTTTGAAAATTTCAAAGATTTTAGAATTGTGAGTTGGTGTCTTTTGCGTGGCTAATGCTTGAGGAAATGAAGGCACAAGTGGGAATTTGGTTCCTTCTTTGCTAGGTATTGGTTTGGTAACTTCTTCCTTACCCTTAGAGATGGATTCATCTTCTTTCTCATAAAGTTTAGGAACGTGTTTTACGACAACCTTACCATTATGAAGGTTCATGACTGATTTGGCTTGGTCTACATAATGGTTACTTAAATTACCCGCACTTGAGTTAGATTGATCTTTGGTGTTTTGCAATGTTTGAGAAGAAAATTTTCCTTTTTCTTCGATGCTAAATGTAGATGGAAATTTTGCAAGAGTGTTTGACAAATTTGCTAATGTTTGAGCCGTTTGACTATTGAAAGTCTCTTGCTTTGTAATGAATGAATGCAATATTTCTTCAAGGTCCTTCCTAGGGGAGGAACATATGCATGATCATGAGAATTTTGAAAATTTTGATGTGACTGAAAAGGGAGTTGTGAAGATCGTGTATGATTGTCATTTTTTCAACTAAAATTCGGATGATTTCTCCAACTGGGATTGTAGGTTTGTAAGTATGGATTGTGATTTGGATGTTTGAAAGTGTTTAAGGCATTGGCTTGTTCATGGAGAAATTCAATAAAAGCAGGCAAAGTTGGGCAGTAATCAGTAGGATGTTCATTAGAATTACAAATGTGATAGACAATTTCTTGAATAGACTTCAATTGACCATTCTTTTTCATTTCTAAAGCGTTGACTTTCTAGCTAGGGATGCATATTTGGCTTGAAGGTCGTGGTCCTCCCTAAGGTTATATATGCCTCTATAGGATGTCAAGGCTGGGGCTTTACTTGGTACCTCATAAGTGCCAGCAGTGTCTTAATTTTGGGCCTTTTCTACCAATGAGTCTAGGTAGTCAATTGCTTCCTCAGGGTTTTTATCTCCAAATTGTCCGTTATACATTAGCTTTACTAGTCACCTATCTTAAGGTGTTAACCCTTCATAGATGTGTGCAATTATTCTCCAAGTTTCAAAACTATGGTGAGGACAGGTATTAAGTAATTATTTATACCTATCCAAACATTGGTAAAAGGGTTTCTCCTGGTTTTTGAGTGAAAGTGGTGATTTGTCTTTTAAGAAAATTTGTTCTATAATAAGGAATTTTTTTTTTTCAAAAATTGTTGTTTCATCTCATCCCATGAACTGATGGAACTCGATCTCAAATTATGTAGTCATGTTCTAGCTTTATCTTTTAAAGAGAAAGGGAAAAGCTTTAATCGAATGGTGTTTATGCTGCAAATTGGGTCATTGTAGGAGTTACACACCTCTTCAAAGTTTTTTAAGTGTGAATAAGGGTTCTCCATGTCAAGGCCATGAAAGGTGGGTAAAAGTTGAACAAAACTTAGTTCGAAATTGAAATGGATTGCATCAAAAGGAGAAACTTACAAGATGGTGAACTAATCCTTACCGGATTCATGTGGTCTCTGAGGGTTCTTGGTGGGTTTTGGTTATTTTGTTGTGAACGATTGTCCCCTTCATCTGTGAACCTTTCCACTTGACTGTTAGGCATGTTTTCTAGGGAAGATGATGTTTCCCTAACAAGTCTACCACTAGATGTGCATGCCCAAATTTTTATGCAATTTTAAAAAAGAAAAGTAAAGAAAAGATGAATACACAACAAAAGATCTAAAATGAAAAAAGAGAATACTTACAGTTTTGCACGGCAAATTTTACCTTCCTCGGTAACGGTGCTAATGAGGGAATAAGAAAGGAATAATGAAAATAAATAACAAGATACTTTTAAGAAATAAAAATAAATATGGTAGGCAGTACAACCGACTATTCAGATGTAAAACAAAACAAGAGATGGTACAACCAGCCATAGAAATAGGTGGTAAAACCTACCATAGCAAATGAAATAGCAAGTTCATAAGAAATAAACAAGAATACTTAAAATACAAGTAAAAGGAATTAACATGATAATAATAAAAGCTAAGGTTAGGGGATTCGCCTTGCATATATCAAATAAGAATAGACAACCCAATTATAACTTAATTGGAATCCACACATCAATGAGTTTCCAATTGGAAGGTATGTCATTTAAGCCCATTTTAGTTATATGAATTATATTTGTTTCGTTATCAATATTTATACCACTTCTTGTAAATGGGTTCAAGCATCCAATGTGCTAATCACCATATGTCTACAACAAATCAAGGTTCCTAACTAGACTTGTGTCAGTAAGGAAGAACCATACGACATCAAGAAAGGATCCAAGCATTTGATGTGCCAAGGATTGTCTATAATGGATCAAGACCTACACTTTACGAGTGGTGTCAAGATTGACTAGGGAAATAAATATAAATCATATAAAATAAATAACAAAAGATTATGATTTTTAAGCATATATTAAAGGCTTAGAGGATTCTTATTCTCATATCAAGGGTTTCACCCTTTCACCTTAGCAAGAGAGAATTTAGCAAGACATTATGAAAGCAAGAAAACAAATTGCAAGAAAAGAAGATTTATTAATAACATTAAGAGAACAAAACATAAGGGAGAAAACACAATAAAAAAAGATCCCAACAAGAGACAAGATGCCCCAATGGGTCACAATGCATCTTTATTTATAGATACATTCGGGGCAAACTTGTCAAATTACAAAGGGATAATTGTAAAATATCTTATTGACAATTTGGATCATCATGTGCACCAACTTTGACCACCAATTTTGGCATCGAATTATTTAGAATTTTGATCACATATCTTCATAAAAGTTATAGATATTTCTCTCATCTTTCTATATTATCTTGATTCATATGATTTGGATACATATATTAAAAGATATGGTCAAAATACAAAGGCATGGTTAGGCTGGGCTAAAACTACCGACGGGTTCAATTCAAGCCCATTTTTGGTCCACTAAAAGCTCAAATTTCATTGATGCTTGTGAAATACAATTTCGTAGATGATTTAATTAGCTTTTCGAAAAATAAAGATATGCACCATTCTGATCTATAAATAGAAAGTTATGCCCATTTTATGAAACCTGTAACAAGAGCTAAAATTAAGACGAAGCTAATTCAAAGATGCCAAGATTGTAAGTATGCTTAAGTTGAGAAATTTTATGACACTATTAGTGCAAAATAATGGATTAAGCTCTTATTAATCATACACATTTAAGTATTCATCATTATGATAGAAAAGAATGCAAGAGATAGGTGCATACCTCAATCATGAGAGTAAAGCATCCTATCCTCTACGTGCATCTGTAGCTACAGTCCAAATAAAGGCATGGGTGAGATAAGGCAACACTCTCCCAATCATAAGCTTTCACATTATTTAAGTCTCTCAATGGAGGAAGGAGATACATTTTACCCGAGTTCGATGCATTAGCAAAAAGCGTCAAGGCCAAAAGGTAGAACACAAAGCTAAAAGGATGCTGCTCGGCCCGCACGCCAACAAAATCCTCATAGGCATCAATCTTGTGCAACTAGTAATCTCGCATAGACTTATACATGATGGTAGCGTCAGACTTTCTCCCTGAAGGACAACCAAGCAACATGACCACCTTATCATTATGAGAACTAGGTGGAGCCAGAAAGCTATCGAACGGTATTGAAACACCTCGAAAGAAAGATCGATCATGGCAGCAAAGTCAAGGGCATGATGGTAAACTTTCTAATCGATGTATAGAATGTGTGAGTACTGTCCATCCATCTCTCACAAAGAACTCTCAGTGCACACCAATCAATATACGGGTTGGTAGAAGGAAGAGCAGCATAAAGGTATCAAAACAAATGGCTTTGATACGACCCAAGAGAGGCTCCTTGATCTTTTTGAACCATTCATGAGCCCAAGCCAAGTTCCCTCCATGGTGATACTCAAATTCATCTTGTCGAATCACATATGCAAAGAAACTTTCACGACACAGATTCAATTCAAATGAGTAAAGCATCCAACAAGCATTCAAAGGTCAAGTTTAATATCCTAGCAATCATAAATAGAGGTGTACATGATGAAACAGTCAAAAATTGTAAGGAAATAAGCAAAATAAGCAAAATCGAATGGAAGTTAGAAACTACAGGCAATAAGTGCACGCCTATATCAAACAGGCACACTATCACGAGTCATATTTAACCTCTAGAAAATAGGAGCATGCCTATCTTCAAGGTTTGCAACAGGCACACGCCTGTCTCCAACCTCTACAATAGGCACACGCCTTCAGTCAGTTTGAAAGAGTTTGAGAAGAGAGATAAGATGATATGATAAAGATAGTTGAGGCGGATATCTCCATCTAGAGCTGAAAACTTTTTTAAAATTTTTTTCCAAACTCCACAAATTCATATCAACACAACATTCGGCACAAAGCAGAGCATTCATATGTCAATATAAAACATAAACAAAGCAACAAAGAGGTAAAATAACCTTTGTGATGATGTGAATGGACAAATCTCAAACAAGTGGGACGTTTTGGCCATTCAGAATGTCTTTAAGAGCCAATTTGATTGTTGGAGAGACTAGAAGAGCATTGATGTTGATAGGAAAATGAGCCATTGTATAGGTATGGAGAGATTAGAGAGAAAATTTGTTAGCTAGAATTTGCATGTGGGTTGCCGACGGCCACAAAGGAAGTTTGTATAATATGCGGGGCTGGCACGAAACAGTCACGTGCCTATCCAACAAGAGCAAACTTGTTCTTTTCCAACTTTCAAATTTTGTTGTCTAGACCCCAGTTTTGTAGAAGATCTTATCCAAACCCCAATTTTGTAAAAAATTACATCCAGACCCCATAGTTGCAAGAAATCACTCCAAAACACATAGTTTCAAGAAATCACATTTAGGCCCTTCACTTGTAAAGAATTTCATTTTGACCTCGAATTTAGACAAACTGCAAAAGTCCCTCAAGAACTTTCAGGGTTTGATTTTTCTTCTAGATTTTAGAAAATTGTCGAACTAACAATTGTATTTGAGTATGTTTACAGAGCCTAGACAGGGGGCATTTCATTCACAAAAGAGTAATCAAAGTGCAGGGGGTATCTCATTCACAAAAGGTGATCAAAACTCAGACAACGGGTAGTGTGAAGCACTGGGAATCCTTCAAACAATGACCTATGACATCAAGGAAAGCCTTATTCGATTTGAGGGCCCACTTCTTATGCATTCTATTCGATTTGGGAGTTGTGTAGTTTTCATGCACAACGAAAGAGAGCCTTATTCAATTTGGGGGTTCACCTTCAAGTTATACACTCTATTCGATTTGGGAGATATGTAGGTCTTTTTCAATATGACAAAAGTGTGCTTTATTCGATTTGGGAGCCCACTTTTTATGCACTCCATTCGATTTGGTAATTGTGTAGTTTTCAAGTATAGCGGAAGAGAGCCTTATTCAATTTGGGGGTTCACCTTCAAGATACACACTTTATTCGATTTGGGAGATGTGTAGTTCTTTTTCAAGATGACAAAAGTGTGCCTTATTCAATTTGGGGGCTCACTTTTTATGCACTTTATTCGATTTGGGGGTTCCATAGTTTTCAAGCACAATGAAGAAGAGCCTTATCGATTTGGGGGTTCACCTTTGAGTTACACGCTCTATTTGACTTGGGATATGTGTAGCCCTTTTTCAAGATGACAAAAGTGTGCCGTATTCGATTTATGGGCCCACTTTTATACACTTTACTTGACTTGGGAGTTGCATAGTTTTCAAGCACAATGGACGAGAGCCTTATCTGATTTAGGGGTTCACCTTTACGTTTTACACTTTGTTCAGTTGGGAAGAAGTGTGACTCTTATCTAAGACAATAAGAAGTGTGTTATACTATTTTTGGGAGTTGACTTTGGAGGTACAAAAGTATAAGACGTACACACATCTAGCCTGAACAAGTAAAAGCCAAGGTATGTTCTACTTTGTTGATGTTTGTGCTCAACAAACCCTTGCGAAAGTAGGGGGTAAATTGTAAGCACTAGATTTAGCTTTATAGTTTACATGTCCGATGATGATAGCCAAACATATTAGTTAGATGCAAAATTGAATCTATGAGGCATTAGAACTCCAAAAAGAGACACTAAGATGTGTGAAAAGTAGATAAAACAGTCGTTAAACACCACGAGAAGGCAGAAATCAGAGGCTATTTAGAATTCAAAACCCAATTAGGGACATGCAAGCACTTGTCCATGACAGGCGCATGCCTGTCCTTTGAGATTTTCATTACAACCGTTCATTTGTCCTTATATTACAATTTTGTACTTATAAGTCTTCAGACAGGTACATGCCTATTGACTAAAGCACAACAGGTGCATGCCTAAGAGACGGGCGCATGCCTATTGTGTCAAATCCTGCATTGGTTTTGTAGCATTTTGCTTACTCGCGCGATGCCTATATCAAGAAATGTTACTGTTTATCAAAGGCATCAAAATCTAATGATTCCCACACCCTTTTCAGAGTTACTAAAGAGTCTGAAGAGTAGGAATTGAGAGGTATTGGGAGTCTTCCTGAAGTGTCATTTTGAAAGAGATCTCAGTTCCAGAGGTGCCCTTTGGATTATTCTAGGCTGTCTGTCCAAGTGAAGATTCTGCTTCTAATAGTGCTAGAATTCGGGTAAATCTTGAGGACATCCTATGTATATTTATGCATGTTTGCTTCTTTGCTTAGAATAATGTTTTAGGATGATTTATGTGTTTGATATGCTAGTATGCATGTCTTAGGCCTATGTATGTTAGAATCATGTTTAGGTTATTTATACTTTAATATTATGCTAGAATCATGCTAGGATTATGAGTGATAACATGTTTAGAATCATGTTAGAAATAATATTTCATATATGCTTTCATGATAATATGATTATCCCTTCTTCTTCTTCTTCGCCTATTTCTTTGTTTGTGGATAAGTAATGGTGGACTGACAATTGTTGGTGGGAGACTTTTGCTTTCAAATGAACAATGCTTTGATGTTATAATTTTATTTCTTCTTCTACTCCTTCTTTATTGTTTATTGACACATGATGGTGGACCCATAATTGATGTTGGGGGATCATTATGTTGATATGAACTATGTTTAGTTGTATGTTAATTCATGTCTAATATGTGATAATGTGCTAGAATCATGTTAGGGTTAACATGTTTTTTTTTTTATGTTCTATTCTTCTTTTATGTTTTTTTTTTCTTGTCTTCTCTTCTTGTCTGTTCATTAAGATGTGTTGGTGGACTTACAATTGATGGTGAGGGACCAACACTTTGATATGAACTTTGATTTGAATAATGTCATGTTAGAAGTATCTTTTAGGGTGTGATTTGATTATGAAATATGCATCTTTTCTTTCTTTCTTTTTAATTTCTTTTCTTTTTTGATGAGAGTTGATAAGTAATGACAGACTCATAATTGTTGTTGAGGAGTCATTACTTTGATTGTATCTCATTTGTTGTTATTTATAATGCTCCCATGCTAATTCTATGTTTTACTTGGATATATTTGCATGAGAATAGCATGGTTATGAACATGATACTTAGATTGCATGATTAGGAATTTATTAACAGTTTAATTAATATCATGTTATTTTTCTTTGTATTTTGTTAGTTTGAATCAAATAAGTGGTAGATGGACTCATAATGGGTGTTGAGAGATTTATTGCTTAAGTTGGTTTCATCTCATTTTTTTGCGCTAATCTTTAAGGACATGAACGTGATGAATGTGATATGGTGTTTCGATTGAATGTTAGGAATTTGTTAGTCTTTTGAATCAATGCCATGTTGTCATGTTGCTTTTTTTGTGTTAGGTGAATCAAGATCTAATAAGTCATAAGTGGACTCACATTGGTGGTGAGGGATTTACTACTTAATTAGGTTTTATCGCTTAATTAGGTTTTATCCCACTCATTTGTGTTAATTTGTGAATGGTTGTTTTTAATGCTTGTGTTTTGATGTTTCTATTCATATTATTTTGTTGCTATTGTCTTTTGGAGAATATAAGGGATGATTTTTTACAACTTTTTACCTTTTCTTTTATTTTATGCATTTATGAAATTGACGTAATCCCTTTCCCCATTCCATCATGTTTTCTGGAATTATAACTTTATTCTCCTCCCTCCCTTCTTTGAATGTATAATATGCTCACACCTCGCATGCTAATAAAGATAAAATGAGTTTTATGCTAAAATGAATTAGGATTAATGGAATAGACATCAATATAATAGAAACCTTGGACTTAGCTAACTCGATCAGATTCATATTCGAACGATGTTTAATCTCATACCTAACTTCTTGAACTCATTTATGAAGGGATGAAGGTAGTTTAGGTTCAGAAGTAAGGGATCAGACTACCGTCACTCATAATTTTCCCATGGTTAGACATGGGTGATGACTCCATTTGAGTGTCCAAGCTTGCCTTTATGGCTTGTTATGTGTTCCTTTAAGTCCTTAATGGGCTTTGGCACAGTGTTGTAGTGGCAATTGCTTTGGTAGGATGAAAGCCTCGTTTACACATATTGAATCTAAGTTGATTTTAGATAAACTCAAAGTTATATAACCTATATATACTTCAAGAGCTGCTTTGGTATAGTCAGTCTCGATGAGACCCAATAGAAGCAGCATGATGTGCAAGTCAATCTTGATGAGACCCAATCAAAGCAGCATGATGTGCAAATCAGTCTTGACGAGATCCAATTGAAACAGCACGATGTGCAAGCCGCCTGGATAAGGCTCTTCAGTTCAGTATGATATGCAAGCCATCCAGATCAAGCTTCTCAGTTCGGCACGATGTGCAAGTTGCTTGGATCAGGTTCCTTAGTTAGCATGATGTGCAAGCTGCCGTAATCAGGCTCCTCAGTTAGCACGATTTGCAAGCCAGCTAGTTGAGGCTTTTCAGTCATTATAATGTGCAAGTTGCCTGGATGAGGCTCTTCAGTTAGCACGACATGCAAGCCACCTAGATAAGGCTCTTTAGTTAACACGATGTGCAAGTCGCTTGGATGAGGCTCCTCTTTTTAGCATGATGTGCAAATCGCCTAGATCAGGTTCCTTATTTCAGCATGAAGTGCAAGCCTCATGGGTCAGATAGCTTCAGTCTTGATGAGACTTCTGTCAAGAACCACGTGTGCAAAGGTAGCTTCTTCTCGATAATATTTCTCTAAAGCAGCATGATGTGCAAAGTTAGTTCTATCTCGATGAGACTTCTCTTAAGCAACACGATGTGTAAAGTCAACTCTATCTCGATAAGACTTTTCTTAAGCAGTATCATGTGCAAGAGCATCTCCTTATCGATAAGACTCAATGATCACTTGAAGCAGCATGATGTGCAAAGTTAGTTCTATCTCGATGAGACTTCTCTTAAGCAACACGATGTGTAAAGTCAACTCTATCTCGATAAGACTTTTCTTAAGCAGCATCATGTGCAAGAGCATCTCCTTATTGATAAGACTCAATGATCACCTGAAGCAGCATGATTGTCTAAAAACATAGATCAAGCAATTCAAGTAGTGCCATGTACAAGATGCTTGGAACTAACAATATTATGATAAGCATCATTATAAAAATGAGAACTGCCACAGTTGAAGACCATAAAAAAGGACTACTGTTTTGAAGAAGAAAGTTCAAGTTTGATATTCATCTTGAAGAAAGCATCTCCCTTGAAAGAAGACATCCATTTTGAAGAAAGAATGTCCCCTTGAAGAAGACATCTACCTTAAAAAAAGAATTTGAAGTCCACCTTGAAGAAGGGATCTTGAAAAGGAAATTTGAAGTTCAACTTAAAAAGGAAATCTACCTTAAAGAAGGAAGTTCACCTTAAAGAAAAGATTTGAAGAAGAACTTAGAAAGAAATTTGAGCCGCATCGAAGGATAGATTTTTGATAACCGGACCCATATGAAATAATTACTGTAAAGACTAGAAAGAAGCTTCATTGGAAAACAACATCCAATATGGTAAAATCTAGAACTTATTTGAATTTACCATCATGAATTGTTTGACATGTTGTAGGAACTTGCAAGAATGATAAAGAGATCCTAGTGAATATGAGAATCAAAGACCTGATATGAGCTCCATAGTGAAAGTTCCTATAAATGCAAAATCTGAATAGATCCAGAACAAAGAATGGCAAATTAAGAAATTTCCCCAATGGACTAGAAGAAATCAAGAATAGAAGTAAGAATACTTGAAAGAAGGGCATGAAACCCAATGAATGCAAAGGATGAAGAAGATCAAAGAAGAATGAAGAATACTTAGAAGAAAGGCATGAAACCCAATGAATACAGAGTTTGAAAAGATCAAAGAAGAATACTCAGTCGAAGGTATAAAGAATGAAAAGGTCTAAACATTGTGACATTGTGCATGATAGATGTTTTCCCGATGGGCATACATTAGAATAAAACCCTACGGAGTAGGTGCACTTAAGAATGTTTTGAGCCCTTAGAAAAGGCATAAGTTATAAGAAGAGGCGTATCGAAGGGTGTTGAAAACGCTAAGAAGTAGGTGCACTTAAGAGTGTTTTAAGCCCTTAGAATAGGCACAAGTCCTAGAAAGAAGCACACCGAAGAGTGTTGAAAACCTAAAAAGTAGGTGCACTTAAAAGTGTTTTAAGCCCTTAGAATAGGCATAAGCCCTAAGAAGGGTGCACCGAAGAGTGTTAAAAACAAGTAGGTGCATTTAAGAGTGTTTGAAGCCCTTAGAACAGGTGCACTCAAGAGTGTTGAAAACCTTAGGAAGTAGGTATACTTAACAGTTTTTAAAGCCTTTAGAATAGACCCACTGAGGAGTGCTAAAAAGCCCTAAGAATTAGATGCACTAAAGAGTGTTAGAAACTTTAAGAGATAGGTGCACTGACGAGAATTTTATCTTAATATCGTAAGGATGCACTTCACGTGTTAGAAGGCTACATTTGTTTGCACTACAAGGGTGCATATTGTGCATCATAGGAATGCATTTGTCCACACTAGAAGAGTGCACTACATGCATTAGATTAGCCTTGAGTGGGCACATCATCCCTTGAATGGGCACATTAGCCCTTAAGTGGGCATACCTTTCTTGCAAGAGTTAAAGAGGAAAGCATATGAAAGATGAGAGGAGGAAAGATGAAGCAAGAGTACTTTGTTGATTTTTGTGTCTCACAAACTTCTCTAAAGCAGGGGGCAAGCTATAGACACTAGATTTATGAGGCTCGATGATGAAGTGAAGATGAATGTAGAGCAATAGAAATGATTAAAATGCCCTTGGAAACAAATGGAAGAAAGGTGAGAAGAAACCTACCAAGAGTCTTAAAACACATGATTTAAAAAAATCATAGAAATTAATCCAGGAGGAATATGATGATCAATCATATACCATTGTGAAGCTACGGATGTTTCGTTTCCACAGAATTTTATGGATCACAAATCAAAGTTGAACTCAAAGAGTTATGTGCAATTGAACAACTAAAGGTCAGAAGGGATTACATTAAAAAAATGCAAAATTGGGCCACAACTGGCCGACGATTGTGAGACAGTCGACCGACAATCTCCCAATAGCTAGTCGGCTATTATCCTTTTAATTTTGATAAATTTCAATTGCAACCTTCCTTTTTAGTTTCTTTGCTTCCTTTTTCAACTCAACCCACCAACTATATAAACCCCCTTCTCCCCACTTTCCAACACACATCAAATTCATCTCTTCTACCTCTTGAAGATACACTTGAGAATTTAAGGATTTTTTTCTAGTTAAAGTTTTTAGGCGTTTTATATTACTCTAAACCTGGAAAGGGCACGTCCTGAGAGCAGTTCTCTCTTCTCTCTCTTTATTTCTTCTTTATTTTTCTTGCTTTAGAATAAGCATGTTTAGGTTTGTCTATTCTTAGAATAAGCATGTTGAGGTTTTATTTTGATGCTTAGAAGCATGTTTAGGGTTATTATGAATTGTTCTAACCCTTGTTTGTTCTGCGAGATGGATAAGCATGTCAAGGTAAGTCTTTTGTCTTTCCTTATTTAGAAACATGAATAGGATTTTATTTCTTTGTTTAGAAACATGAATAGAAATTTTATTTCTTTGTGAATACTTAGAATCATGCTTACGAGCACATGATTAGAATCATGCTAGGAGGATTTACGATTTCTTTGAAGCATGCTAGGAAATAGCATAGAATAGATAAGAATTACCATATTTACATTTTAATGCCTGAATTGGGCTAGAATGGCCACGATTGATATTGATTGATTGTATTAGGCTAGAAATTCCATGTTTAGGCTAGAAATGCCATGATTTACTATGCTTACTATGAATACGCTAGAATTGCTATGTTTAGATAGAATTACCATGATAGGAAACATTAAACCTAGTTAGAAGTGCCATGGTTCAAGATTATGACTTTGAATTTTAGTTGATTGATATGAAAAAATGTATGAATATACCATGTTTAGAAGTATAATTGAATCATCCCATGAAAAAGGCTTGATAGACATTGAATAGACTCACATATGGTGGTGAGGAATTCATTATCTATCGAGTCTCAAATTGAGTGCTCATATTGGATTTATGCATGCATATGCAATGAACGCTATGAATGGTATGAATGTGATATTTTGAAGAGTTTTACTTTATTTATTTGTTGAATAGCAAATTGATGTAATCCTATCCCCTATCCCCCATGTTTGAAAGGAAATGCAATTCTATTCTCCTCCATTTTTCTTTGTATGGATATACAACTGTTGTTTATTGAAATATCACCTCACATGTTTTAATAAAGATAAAAATGAAAATGTGTGTATAAAACGAACAACCACCGGCGAGTGGCATCTCACCTCCATCAAATTCTTGTAGATCAGACGACGTTCTACAAGTTTCCCTTCATCAGCACCACCAGATTCGCGCCACAACACCTCCGTTCAAGGCCTCAAAATTTCGGATTTACTATTTACCGCCACCTCTAGTCGGAAAACGGCGAGTTGTATCTCTCCTTTGCCACCATCTAGTAGATCGGGTAATACTGACCAACTTTTCCTTCTTGGCCGTCATTTGATTCCAACCAGAAACCACTCAAATCGCCGCTTCTTCAATTCGGATTTTACTGTTCACCGCGGTGGTCACTATTCATTACCGGAGACACTGTTCATCAGCCCTACCCAAATTGTTCTTTAGGTTATTTCATGCAACTTTGCCTCTTGGTCGATTTCCTGATTCCTTGCGGATTATCGTTTTTAAAGAGGTGACGACGACTTTGGAAGCCATGCCGCTTCGGTGCCTGGTTTGCTTTCGTTTTTCCATCTCTTTTTTTATGAGTTTGCATTGTATTTGATTTGTAATTCACTTGATGGATCCATCCAAGACAACTACTGGCTCTTGGGCTGATAAAATCAAGATTACTGATTCGAGTACCCGATGCAAATTGAGTCCGGTTACTCCTAAGAAACCGGGTACAATCCTTGAGATTCCAGATGAGATTGTCGACGAGAATTTAGCCGAATGGCGTAGATGTCTTGTTGGCTTCTTTCCGGGATATGTGATGCCCTTCCATGCTGCACGTTCGATGGCGATGCGTGCATGGAAATCTAGTGGTCTTGAGGACGTCCGTTCCACGGATAAGGGATTTCTCATCTTCCGTTTTAGAACTGAGGATGAGGTACATGCAATCATTGCTCGAGGTCTTGGATGTTTGGAGGTAAATTCATTTACCTGCAGCAATGGCATCCGCATCTGGATTTCAATCTTACAGCATTCTGGACACTACCAGTTTGGATCCGTTTGTATGGCCTGCCGTTTCCTTTGTGGACAGCCAAAGGCCTTAGCATTATCTCCAGCATGATTGGAGAACCTCAATCTTGTGATAAGGCGACTTCTGATCTATCTAGATTAGAGTATGCGAGGGTTTGTGTTTTTATTGATGCAAGACGCCCTCGAGTTAAGAATTTTGAGTTCAGGTGCAAACTCTCTCTAGAGCCCATCAAAATTCAAGTTGAATATGAGTGGACTCCAAAACATTGCCCCAAATGTTGCCAGTTTGGTCATCGTTGTCCAGAACCGGTAAAGACTTCAAGCCCAGATAAGAATGAGGCTAGCACCTCTTATAGTACCCCTTTGAGAAAAGAAAAGGATGTGACCAAGGTCACTAATTGCACCAAAATAGTTGTTATCCCAGAAGTTTCTGCAGTGCAAGTTGAGCCTTCGAATGCTACTACACTTCCGAGTGCAGAGTCAGTTTCAGATTCTGATTCTCCATCTCCTTTTGCGACCGACGAGGGTAGACTTTTGGGCACTATCAAATGTTCTACAAATCGTGAGGCATCTATTTCCTCAGGGCGGATACCTACTGAGTCTTCTCCCACTCATTTTGAGCCTTTGATTGGGCTCAGTGAGGATGATCAACCTGATAGGATTGACCATACCCATTCGGACACCCCAGCTACCCCGGTAAAGAAGGGTAAGAAGAAGAAAAACAAGAAGGGTTAAAGCTCTTGTATTTTTATGTTTTAGACCGTTTGTGATCATTTCTCTTTTATGTTGTTAAGGTCGTTTGTGGCTTTTTTACTTTGTTTAGGTCGTTTGTGGCTTTTTTACTTTGTTTAGGCCGCTTGTGGCCTTCATTTTCTATCTTTTTGTTGGATTGTATGTTTGGACTTTACGTCCTTTTGTAATTCTTGGGGTATGCCCCTCGGATTTTTGTACATTATAACTTTTTTGGATTTATATTACTAAGTAACTTTTTCAAAAAAAAAAAAAGAACAACATTGAGTGGACTGTTTAACAACATGGGTTATTTTTATTTGGTATAACCTAGTGGAGGTTGGATTTTGATCCGATCGAGGTGAATGTCTTGTACCTAACTTTCAAAACCTATCTTTGAAAGGATAAAGATAGTTTAGATCCTGAAGTGAGGGATGACCCAGGTATGGCAACCCAAGAGAGGGGGTGAATTGGGTTTTTATTTATCAAAACGGATTTGTAAAACTTTTCTTGAAAGATCAAAATTAGTTCACTCTTTCTTTAAGAATAAAGGTGAAGAAGATGAAATTAGAATTTATCAAAGATGCAATCAAAAGAATAATAATGATGAACAATCACAAGTGCAAGTAAATGTAAAGAGGAAAGGGATAGAGAGAGTGCAAACTCAATTTACGTGGTTCGGCAAACCTTGCCTACGTCCACGGGCTTCTAGCTCCACAGCTAGGCTTTCCACTAAGTTGTTGAAATCTTTTACAACTTGCTTGATGAACAACCTCACCAAGACTTTCTTCAACTCTTGATAACACCACACCAAGAGTTCTTCTTGATGAACAACCTCACCAAGGCAACTTCCTTCAACTCTTGATAACACCACACCAAGAGTTCTTCTTGATGAACAACCTCACCAAGGCAACTTCCTTCAACCCTTGATAACACCACACCAAGAGTTCTTCTTGATGAACAACCTCACCAAGGCAACTTCCTTCAACTCTTGATAACACACAACAAGAGTTCTCCCAAGGATAACTATTATCTTTACAAGAATATTTCACTCTCACCACAATACAAGAACAAAGATAATTTTTACAACAAAAGTATAACTCTCTTCAAAGAGTAGATAAAGAATATAAAAGCTCTCTAGACTTGATATTTCTCTTGTTTTTTGTTTGATAGATGCTTCTCTTCACTTGCTGAATGCATGGGAGAAGGGCTCCTTTTATAGGCAAATGAGATGAACTTAATCAAGTGAAGACACCATCTCCAGATTTTCTACCCACCATAAAAACTGTAATTTTGTCTGTCATTTTTGTCAATGTTTTGTTTGAAATTTTAAAATATACAAAACATAAAAGATCCAAGAACCAAGTCATTTGGATATCTGTAGCTCAAGATATAGCCAAAAAACCATTTGGTGCTCATGTGACTTGATTGTTTTTCCTTGTGTCAGTCTACCAAATTGAATGATAATTTTGTCAGCCTTTTGTTTGAAATTTGAATTTCTTCAAAACATAAAAGATCTGAATATTTGAATAATATTTCCAAAACATTAAGAATCAAAGCATTTGGATATCTCTATCTCAAGATATGGATAAAACATCATTCAGTGCTCATATGAGTTGATTTTTCTTCTCTGTGTCAGTCCACCGAATTGCATGTCAATTATGTCAGTCCTTCCATTTGAAATTTGAATTTCTTCAAAACATATGGTGCCTCATTATGTCCTCTTTCCAATGCCATAAGAATCAAGTCATTTTGATTTTTATAGCTCAAGATATGTCCAAAATAGTATTCGGTGCTCATGTTAGCTGCTTTCATTTGTTTTTCAACTTGCATGATGATTTGGATAACCTTACACTTGAAATTTAAATTTCTTTAAAACATATGAAATGTTATAAATTGAGCAAGCTTTCCAAAGGCTCAAGAATCACATCATTTGGACATCTGTAGAGAAACATATGATCAATTGATTGAATATTGCTCATGTGTCACATTCCTTGAATCAAACCTTGTTCTTAAACTTTGGTGCCTTTAACATGTAGTTTTCTCCTTAGCTTCAACACTTCATTTTAATAAGCCTCTTCTTGATTTTACAATTATTTCAATGATCTTACTCTTGCACAAAAATAAACATGTTAGTAAATCTCAATTAATCAATGTGTATTGTTATCATCAAAATTATCATGTAGCCTTAGGGCTAACACATGGGTTATTTTTATTTGGTATAACCTAGTGGAGGTTGGATTTTGATCCGGTTGAGGCGAATGTCTTGTACCTAACTTTCAAAACCTATCTTTGAAAGGATAAAGATAGTTTAGATCCTGAAGTGAGGGATCAAATTGGCCCCATTCATTCCCAATTGACTAATTAGGTGGTGACTCCATTTCTTCAGATGTGCCAATGGCTCGTTGGTGTTTGTTTAAGTCTCAAAAGAGGCTTTGACATAGTGTCATAATCACAAATGCTCTGGCGGGATGAAAACCTTGTTCATAGGGATCTTTTGCTTAATTTAATTCATTTCATTTGTTTGTGGTTTGATTCTTGGATGATTATTCTTGATGTTCAAATTATGCTTTTATTGCATTTTTTATTTGTTTTGTTCATGGTTATTAATGTGATTAATTGGTGGATATAAGTGGAAAATTTCCATATTGTCTTCACCTTTTCTTTTCATTTTGTACATTTCTGAAGCATTGATGTAATCCTTTTCCCCATTCCTCCATGTATATTGGAAATGTAATTCTATTCACCTCACTCATTTCTTTGAATGTATAACATGCTTACACCTCACACACTAATGAAGATAAAACAAGTTGCATGTTAAAATGAATTAGGATCAACGAGTAAACATTAATATGATAATAACATTAGACTTGGCAAACTCGAGTGGAGGTCATATTCACAGTAAGGCAAGATTTAGTCTCGTACCTAACTTCTTGAACCCATTGTTGAAGGGGTGAAGGTACGTAGTTTAGTCCAAAAGTAAAGGATTAGACTGCTGTCACTCACAAATTTTCCCATGAACAGAACATAGGTGGCCACTCCATTTCGTTTCTCTAGGCTTGCTTTATGGTTTGTTTATGTTCCCTTAAGTCCTTTTAGGCTTTAACATAGTGTCATGGTCGCAATAACTTTGGCGGGATGAAAACCCTATTCACTATAGAGATTCCACTAGGGATAAGAGGAGTTGATTTTGAAGGGGATGCTAAGTCCTTTGTTTGTTATGTTAATGTTTATTCTTTGCATCATTACACTTGCACACAGTGCACAACTTGCCTTAACTTAACCGTTTGGCTTTGGTGTTAGAAGTCCTTGGCACCATTCGACCCATTGATGACTCTCACCACTATCACTACCTTTAAGCATGTACCAATTTCTTTTAATATAACAAAAGACAGGCCCAAGGGGGCATCTCTCACTTGAAGGAGCCTTTAGGCATTGGACCCTTGTGACCGAAGCTCATATAGTTGAATTTAGTAATTTCCTTTAGGATTTCCCAAAACTTTTGCATATTTGAATATGAAGCCCTTGTACTAAGCCATGAATGATCATAGGCCCATATTCATTACCCCCTTAAACAACTCATATCATGATCGTTTTTTATAACCAAGAAGTTGAAAGTGACCAAGGGGAGGTCATTAACCTTGGAGATAAAGTTCATGTATGAAGGTTGAACTTGAGTAAATCACCATGGGATTGGCCTCATAATGTCTTGGTAATTAGGGAATTCATGCCCAAATAAGAGAAATAAATTATCTCCAATTCCCATGTCGATTAGAGAGAAGCCAAAATCCTAGGAAAGAGACTATGACAATTGTGTGAAAGGAACAAGGTTGGGAGGCAAATGAATTCCTGTTGTATGTCATTGTATATGATTGTATCCATGCATACATGCATTCATGCATACAATGTATTTCATGCATCATTCTGACTTTTTGTTTTGTAGCCATCATAGCTTTGGTTAGAGAAGTGGATGTTTGATCAAAGTTGAAGACTTTGAAGAGCAATAGCTATTGTAACCAGGTTGTTGGCCAACAATCAACATCTGGCTGAAGGGTTGGATAGGATTAGGGAAATATGGAGACACTCCAGTAGTCATTGGCCCACTTAATGGAAATTATGGTTATTAGGCTACCACAACCAACATCTATTGGTGACAACAATTATTGGTGACAACAATTATGAAGGCGCCAGTCGTAACAAAGGTAAGGAGAAAGAAAAAACACTAAAGAAGATGATTTCTTTGATAAAGAAGATTATTTGAAGTCAAAGGGGCTTGAATCTGTGAGATAACTTTACAGAGATGTAGAGAAATTATAGTCCATCATGAAGAAGAAATGACTGGAAGGTATAAGTGATCTGTGTGACATTCAGTTAGAGCTCCGACCAAATTTTTGCATGTCTGATTTATAGAAGTTCAATGCGAGGAGTGATCCAAAGACTCATTTGATGTAGTATGCCGCTGTGATGGGAACAATTGGTTTATCTCAACAACAAATCACTCATATGTACTTGTTATCTTTGGAGGGACTAGAAATGACATGGTACTGCCAATTGGAAAAATCTGTACGGCAAAATTGGATAGAGCTATCCAAGAGATTTGTAGAGCATTACATCTACAATTGTCAACTTGACATTTCTATGCAGGAATTAGAGACTACCTGTAAGGGAAACAATGAGACTTTTGCTACATATATAGCCTGAAAAATGGAAAAGGCAGTTCAGATGGTTGATTGCCCTAGTGAGAAGACCAGGTCCACGTGATGATTAGAGGGACATTACCAATATTCATAGAGAAGTTGGTAGCAATACCAATACCTATGAGATTCAAGATCTTACTAATTGTGGGAGAGTTCCTAATCCTGAAAAGTGCAACCAAGCACAAGGAGGAATCTGCTTCCAAATTACAAGAATGTGCCACCACTATGATCGACCTTTATGATTGGCTCTGGCATGATAAAAGAGGAGATAATAAAATCTTTTAAGGAGAAAGGCAAGACTTATAGTGGCAAAGCATTCCAAATCAAGAAAATAGAAAGGATGCAATGGGTCACACGACGGGGAACCCCTATCAGACTTGGCAAGACATGAATTCATGGAAGTTTGAGACCAAGGAAGAAATAAAAATCAATGCCAATGAATAAGACATGGAACGAGATGAAGTTGGAAAACAAGAAGCATGTCAAGATACAAGCTTGAATGATGAAGAGCCTTAACATATAGCTCCTTTAGCAACAGAGGTATTCATCAAAGGGCAGCGACAGGTCCCTATTATAGTTAAGGGACATGATGACCCCTATGTTGGCAATCCAATGCTGGAATATGTTGTTCTTAGCAATGCAAAAGGTAAGGAGAATGACGGGAAGAGAGATATGAAAAAAGAGAGTGAATGAATGTGTGAGAAGAGGGTAGTATTTGAAAAGATGGTGCTTAGACCTAGGAAGTGTAAGGTAGAAAATCTGATAGGGATTTGGGATAAAGAAATAATTTGTAACTTTTAGGATAGATTTAGCAAGGATGAGGGAGACAAGAACAATTTTTGGGATGATATAAGCGATGAAAAAGAGGAGATAAAGAATTTCTTGGATAGCTTTAATGGAGAGGAGAAGGAAGTTGAGAAGAATAGAGAAGATAAAAAGATCCTAAATAAGTTTTGGGATGACTATATTGACGAAGAGAGAGAGAAAAAGAATGAAGCAAAAGTGCTAGGTGTGACAAGGAGTGGGTAATTCTACCCAGGCCCAATTTAAGTTAAAAACAATGATAATGAGGAGAAGGAATAAAAGAAAGAAGAGGATGATACGATCATCAAGCAACTTAAGAAGGCCTAAGCCAATGTCAATATTTGAGATCTTCTTATAGCTTCTCAAAAGCATGGAGAAGTAATGGTGAGGCACTTCCTAATATGCCCATCTCAGTTTTATCAACATCTGAGGAGATGATTGCTACTATCATGTTAAAAAATAAGGATAAAGGTGTGAAAGGTGTGCTCGTGACAAAGAATAAAAAGGGGTTGTTAGTTTTTCTGACGATGATTTGCCTTTTAAAGGGAAAGAGCATAATAAACTCTTTCTCATAATTGCTAAGATTGGGGGCAAGAAGGCTTCCACTGTGATGGTGGATGTAGGCTCTACTATCATTTTGGTACTTCTCAAAATACTACACAAGTTTGGGATTGGAAAGGAGGACTTCAAGGCTTCTTATTTGGTTATTCATGCTTATGATGATTCTTGCAAAAATACGATTGGGACTTTCAAGGCCTTGGTTAAAATGAGGCCCATTGAAGTCATTGCGGAGTTCATTGTGCTAGACATACTAGTAACTTTTGTTGCATTGTTGGGGAGTGCATAATACCATCCATTGGGAGGAATTCCTTCTACTTTGCACCAGTTGATCAAATTTAATTTGGATAGAGAGATCATCACTATTAGAGTCGAAGCGTCACCAGCCACTACTGCTTTGAGTGTTACTAAAGGTGAGATACCTTATATGAGTGGGTTCTATATGGCCATGTGACACATCCGAAAAAGGATTGTCTCCCAAGTGTAAGAGTGTCGAAGTAATAAACCCGGTGAGTCCGGGGTCGATCCACGAGGAAGGGGATTTTAGCGCTACAAACTATAAGTAAGCAAATATGATGTGGATGATTCAAAAGGATGGCAAGATAATATCAACAAATATAAGTAAAAAATGAGTTCTTAAATAATATATGAGAATAACACAAGAGAAATTCACAGAATAATATTGAGAGCTAAGGTTAGGGGATCCGTCCTTGATATTTCGAATAAGGATAAACAACCCATTTTAGTTATATGAATTATATATGCTTCGTTACCAATATTTATACCACTACTTGTAAATGGGTTCAAGCATTCAATGTACCAATCTGCATATGTCTACAACAAATCAAGGTTGCTAACTAGATTCGTGTCGGTAAGAAAGAACCATATGACATCTAGAAAGGATCCAAGCATTTGATATACCAAGGATTGGCGACAATGGATCAAGACCTCCACTTTACGAGTGGTGTCAAGATTGATTAAAAAAATAAATATAAATCATATAAAATAAACAACACAAGATTACGATTATTAAGCACATACCAAGGGTTAGAGAATCCTTATCCTCATATCAAGGATTTCACCCTTTCACCTTAGCAAAAGAGAAATTAGAAAGACATTATAAGAGAAAGAACACAAATTGCAAGAAAAAAAAAATTCATTAATAACATTAAAACACAAGAGAGAAACACCATACAAGATCCCAGCAAAGGCTAAGATGCCCTAATGGGCCACAAGGCACCTCTATTTATAGATACATTCAGGGGCAAACTTGTCAAATTATAAAGGAATAATTGTCAAATATTAGATGCACCAACTTTGACAATTGGGGTAATTAGGTGAACCGACTTTAAACACCAATTTTGACATTGAATTTTTGAGAATTTTAATCACATGTCTTCATGAAAGTCATAGGTATTTCTCTCAGCTTTCTAGAACATCTTGATTCATATGATTTGGATACGTATTCTGAGAGATATGATCAAAATACTAAGGCATGGTCAGGCTGGGCTGAAACTGCAGATCGATTCACTTAAAGCCCATTTTTGGTCCACTAAGAGCTCGAATTTGATGATGCTTCTGAACTACAATCTTGTAGATAATTTAATTAGCTCTCCAAAACATCAAGATATGCACCATTCTGATCTATAAATAGAGAGTTATGCCCATTTTTTGAACCTATAACAAAACCAAAATTAAGAGAAAGTTAATTCCAAGGATGCAAAGACTACAAATATGCTTAAGTTGAGGAATTTAATGACACTATTAATGCAATATGACGAATTAAGCTCTCGTTAAGCATACATATTTAAGTGTTCATGACACCCCCCAACTAGCTTATTGCTAGTCCCTAGCAATTAAAGCGTTATTATTTAGAAGTGATTTATAGCATTTTACATTCAAGGTGGTCATTATTGCACTCTCCTTGATTTTATCCAAATAAACAAGCTCTCAACCGATTTTTTTTAAGTGACTCATGTACCCTTCAGTCAAGATATCAATAAACCTTCTTTTTGTGCTCAGTCGACCCATGATTATGGGGCTTATCAGAAAGAAGCCATATCAGTTCTAATATTTGTTAAGGCTAACAACCTTAGGTGAGGGGTATTCATTTATTTTATATATATATATATATTTTTTTTCTTTTTTTCTCTTTCTCTCTTCTTTTTTTTTTGAAAGAATGCATCTTTAATCCATGTAGCGAGCCTTAGGCTAATGACTCCCATACCAGTTGGCCTTAGGGCATTAGGTGTTAAGACACCCTTACGAGCTTAACGACTCGGGTTGCCGATGCTTTATTTTTGCTTAGAAATTTGTGGATAGTGCAATGTTCAATCCCATTAAGCTTTCTCCTTAATCCATGTAGCGAGCTTTGGGCCAATAGCTCCCAAACTAGTTGGTCTTAGGGTATTAGGTGTTGAGGCACCCCTCGGGCTTAATTGCTCGAATTAAGGAGGCTACGAGACCAAACTTATCCACAATTGCTCTCTTCTTCTTTTTTTTTCACTTTTTTTTTTACTTTTTTTTTTTAACTTTCCCCTTCCTTTGTGTTGTTATCCTAAACAAAACAAAAGAACTCAATATTACAACATTTCATTTTGCCACCCACAATCATGCATCAAGGTATGTGTGTGTGTGAAGAAAGGTTCATGAATACTTGCTTAACGAGTACATAAGCACACTATTTTTTAAATGATAATGTTGTTAGAGTTCATAGATTTGAATAATCCAAAGTGAAATGAATAAGACCTCCTTGTTATAAAATTCAAAAATAAAAACTAAATAATATCAAATAAGTCTTCAAAAATGCAAAAATAAAATAACAAATTGGTTAGAATGGGTTTCAAGAGTTCAAACTGATCCTCCCTACTCTGCCATTCCTGACCCAGAATGCGTCTCAAGAGGATTTGAACTCCTTACACTGCACTCTGAATCTAATTACTAACTCGCTTTTTTTTTGATAAATTCAAGACATACTTATGTCTACTATCCTTCCGCCCCCAACTAAATGAAACATTATCCTCAATGTTTAAATGTAGAGAGATAAAGTATAGGAGACATTACCTGAAGCTTCGATTATTAAAGAGAGATGACCTAAAAGACTCATAAAATAAAATAAAATAAAGCACAAGAAAACATTACAAACGGAGATTCAGATCCAATTTGCACTTTTTGTTTTGCCCTCCTACCCAATTAACTTGAGTACCAGCTGGGTCAGGTTCATACTCAACTTCTTGTAATTTATCAAGTAACTCGCTAGCAGAAGTGGTAGAAATAAGGATCTGTCTCGCCGAATGAGGGATAAAATTTTTTTCCACAACTGCATCAGCAAAACTTATTAAAGGATCAAAGAAATTGTTAACATTCAACAAACCTCTGGGTTTTTGATGGAGATTCAGTTGGGCCCAAGAGGCAATTTGAAAAATTTCTTCGAGAGTACCAAAGCCACTTGGTAAAGCAATGAAAGCATATGAATTGATGAGCATATGTGCCATGCGTTCATGCATAGAGAAGACTTGTAACTCATGCCCAACCATTTTTCCAATAATGCTTTCTATAGCTAAAGCTTTAGGAATAACTCCTAAAACTTGACTACCTCCTACACGTGTAGCTCTTGACACACAACCCATTAAGCCGAGGCTACCTCCCCCATAAACCACATGAATATTTCTTTCAGCCAGTAGTTTACCAAGATAATTTGCTGCCTTGACAAACTCTTCACTTTGACCCGGTCGAGATCCACAGAATACACATATCTTTTGGATTTGACGTTTTGAAGTTCCCTCCATGTTTATGCAACTCTTTAACTATGTGTGAAGAAGAGAACAAGAGATGTGGTATTTATGGAGTGCAAAAAGGTATGCTAATGATTACATCTATATAGGTAGCTCGGTTGTTTGTTGAAAAAGTTGACAATAATGCATAAAAACTAAAAAAAAGATGATGAAATGAGACACCATAAGCCAAACAAAAGATACAAATTAAAAAATGACAGCTATGAGGCATTAAAATTCAAAAATGATGGCACGCATGCATATGTACAGGTAGTTGTGACTGTGGCTCACATCTTCCTCTGGTTTTACGTCCAAAAACGGCTTAAACACTTTCTATGAGTTGGGGATATGCTTCCCATCCAGTTTTCTTATAAACTGGCAAATAGGGTCGTTTTGAGTTAGATTCCTAAGACTATAGCGTTCCTGCCCATCTCGGAATTGTGTCCACAAATTAAAAATTTCACACTGCACAAGTCCATAAGAATGCATCTCAAGAGTCACTCGGATATCATCCAAAGATCCCTACTCAGTCTATTCTTGATGAACTGTAGTTTATCCTCTCGATTATTAGACAAATATCCCAAGGAGCGGCAATGCTGGTAACAAGTCCATCTTGCACATCTGGGACAAACTTGTAACCTTTTCGCTCTTCGCTTTTTGGCATAAGAACTTTTTCCCCTACCTGGCATGTGAGAAACAAGATTATCTAAAAATTCATAAGAAAATCGAACCTTGGCTTCAATTAACCATCTTACTTCGACAGGCATACCCTTACGCATCAACATCCTTACTCTTTCTACGCGAGCTTTGTAAATTTTAAGCAAATCATTTGGAGGAAGAGAGGCAAAATGCTTGTGCAGATTTGAGAGAATGGTGTCCATGCGAAAATGTGAGAAAAGAAAGGAAAATGAATGCAAGGTGAGCAACAGTTTTTAGGGAACTAAAAAATCGACTTTAAAAGTCACGGAGTATCGTATCCGTCACTTGACCGGGAAATATCAATCCTAAAAAAGGTTCGACTAAAGCAATGGACTCTTCATTTTGGTCAAAATTTTCAAAGAATGGTTTTAACCGTTGTCCATTAACCTTAAACACATTACCATTCTTTGGGTTCTCGATTTCAACTGCTCCATGAGGGAAAACATTTTTAACAATGAAAGGCCCAGTCCAACGGGACCGAAGTTTACCAGGAAACAAATGCAATCTTGAATCATACAAAAGAACTTTTTGTGAAGGTTCAAAAGATTTTCTAATAATGGATTTGTCATGAAAAATCTTCATTTTTTCTTTGTAGATTTTAGAATTTTCATAAGCCTCATTCCTGATTTCTTCAAGTTCACTCAGTTGGAGTTTATGTAACCTGCAAGCCTCATTCAAGTTTGTGTTAAATGTTTTAATGGCCCAATAAGCTTTATGCTCAATTTCCACAGGCAAGTGACAAGGTTTTCGATAAACTTATCTATAAGGAGACATTCCTAATGATGTTTTGAAAGCAGTTCGGTAAGCCCAAAGTGCATCATTAAGTCTTAAGGACCAATCTTTACGATTTGGGTTAACCGTTTTTTCTAAAATTTGTTTTATCTCCCTATTAGCAGGTTCAACTTGTCCACTTGTTTGTGGGTGATAAGCTATATAAATTTTATAGGTTATTCCATATTTCTTCATGAAAGTCTCAAATGGTTTGTTACAAAAATATGTACCCCCATCACTAATAATGGCTCGAGTAATTCCAAATCTACTCAAGATATTCTCTTTCAAGAATTTGACAACTATTTTGTGATCATTGTTTCGACATGGAATTGCCTCGACCGATTTTGAAACATAGTCTACTGTAACAAGGATGTACACAAAACCAAATGATGGTGGAAAAGGTCCCATAAAATCAATATCCCAACAGTCAAAGATTTCAACGACAAGAATGGGATTCAACGGGATCATGTTTCTTTTTGAAATAGATCCCAATTTTTGACAATTTTCACACGTTTTGCAAAATGCATGTGCATCTTTAAATAAGGTGGGCCAATAAAATCCACATTGCAAGATCTTAGCAGCTGTTTTTCTAGATGAAAAATGTCCTCCACATGCTTCGGAATGACAAAAGTTAATGACACTACTTACCTCATTGTCGGGTATGCATCTTCTCATTATTTGGTCTGGACAATATTTGAACAGATATGGGTCATCCCAGTTAAAATTTTTCACCTCGGTTAAAAATTTTCTTTTGTCTTGAGCATTCCAATGAGGTGGCATTTTCCCTGTCGCAAGAAAATTTACAATATTAGTAAACCAAGGTACAGTAGCAACGAAAAATAAAAATTCATCAGGAAAAAAATCATTGATAGGTGAAGTTTCAATTAATTTCTCTGTCGTTAGTCTTGAAAGGTGATCAGCAACGACATTTTCGGCTCCTTTCTTACCTTTATTGTGATGTTGAATTCTTGGAGCAATAAGATCCACCATATCAATCTAGGTTTTGCATCCTGTTTAGACATTAAATATCTCACAGCTGCATGGTCAGTGTAAACAATTGTGGGAGAACCAATTAAATAAGAACGAAATTTGTCCAATGCAAATACTACTACAAGTAGTTCTTTTTCAGTTGTTGTGTAATTCATTTGCGCATCATTTAAAGTTCTACTTGCATAGTATATGACATAAGGCTTACCTTCTTTTCTTTGTCCTAAGACAGCACCAACGGCATAGTAACTTGCATCACACATCAATTCAAAAGGCAAGGACCAATCAGGAGATTGCATAATTGGAGCAGTTGTTAAAAGTCCAATTAATTTATCAAAGGCATTTTGACATTCTTGAGTCCATTCAAAAGAAGTGTCTTTTATTAAGAGGTTACAAAGAGGTTTAGATATAGCACCAAAATTTCTTATGAACCTCCTATAAAATCCAGCATGCCCTAAGAATGAACGAACCTCTTTGACTGTTTTTGGTGGAGGCAAATGGAAAATTAATTTCACTTTTGCTTTGTCCACTTCAATTCCCTTAGAAGACACCACATGGCCTAAGACAATTCTCGAAGTGACCATATAATGGCATTTTTTCCAATTCAAAATAAGACCTTTTTCCACACACCTTTTTAGGACTCTTTCTAAATTTTCAAGACAATTATCAAAAGAGTTTCCAAAGATAGTTAAATCATCCATGAAAACTTCTAAACAATGCTCAACCATGTCACTGAAAATGCTTAACATGCATCTTTGAAAAGTGGCTGGGGCATTACAAAGTCCAAAAGGCATTCTCCTAAATGCAAAAGTGCCGAAGGGGCACATGAATGTGGTCTTTTTTTGGTCTTCAAGTGCAATGGGAATTTGGTAATAGCCTGAGTGTCCATCAAGAAAGTAGTAATAGGAGTGCCCTACTACTCTTTCAAGAATTTGGTCAAGAAATGGTAAGGGAAAATGGTCTTTTCTGGTGACAGCATTTAATTTTCTATAATCAATGCACATCCTCCAACTAGATGAGACTCTGGTTGGCAATGATTTCCCCTTTTCATTTTTAACTACTGTAATGCCAGATTTCTTAGGTACTACTTGTGTAGGGCTTACCCACTTGCTATCAGAAATAGGGTAGATAATTCCCACATCGAGTAGTTTAAGAACTTTAGCCTTAATAACCTCTTTCATATGTGGATTTAATCTTCTTTGAGGCTGTTAGGATGTTTTGGCATTTTCCTCTAAATGTATTCAATGTGTACAAATTAAAGGGTTAATGCCTTTTATATCTTTTAAAGTCCACCCGATTGCATTTTTATGCCTTTTAAGCACTTCTATCAACTTATCTTGTTGCTTGCATGTAAGGGATGAAGAAATTACCATTGGATATGTCTGATTCTCCCCAAGATATGCATATTTCAGTCCTTCAGGTAAGGGCTTCAATTCTAGCTTGGGAGCTTCCTCTTCCTTGCTTTCATTCATTTGCCCCAATTCTTCAAATCTTGATTTTGAGCCTTTTTCCATCACCTGTGCACAATCCAATAAAGAACATATATAAGAAAGATCAGACTCTAGTTCCATACTTGATTCTAATGAATTCACTAGACAAGTTTCCAAAGGGTCAGAAGAACTCCCTTTTTGGATGTGATCTTCCACAATAGATTCAATTACATTGGCCTCATCAATTTCATCTTCTTCTTCATTTGGTTGTTTGCACATATTAAAAACATTAAGTTCCAATGTCATGTTCCCAAATGATAGCTTCATGACTCCATTCCTGCAATTAATCAAAGCATTAGAAGTAGCTAGAAATGGACGCCCTAAAATAACAGGAATTGAATTGCTTACTTCCACTGGTTGTGTGTCCAAGACGATAAAATCCACTGGATAAATGAATTTATCAACTTGAACTAATACATCTTCTACTACTCCTCTTGGTACTTTAATTGATCTATCAGCAAGCAAAAGAGTCACAGAAGTCGGTTTTAACTCACTTAGATTGAGTTTTTGAAAAACCAAGTATGGAAGCAAATTCACACTAGCACCAAGATCAAGTAAAGCTTGTTCAATTTGATGGTCTCTAATAACACATGAAATTGTAAGACAACCTGGATCCTTATATTTCATTGTATTATTATTTTGAAGAATAGCACTTACCTGCTCTACTAGAAAGGCCTTATTTTTCACATTTAGTTTTCTCTTCACAGTGCACAAGTCTTTCAAAAATTTTGCGTAAGATGGTACCTGTTTGATCACATCAAGCAAGGGAATGTTGACCTTTACCTGTTTGAAAATTTCAAAGATTTCAGAATTGTGAGTTGGCTTCTTTTGTGTGGCTAATGCTTGAGGAAATGGAGGCATAGATGAGGATTTGGTTTCCTCTTCGCTAGGTGTTGGTTTGGCAACCTCTTCCTGCCTTTTAGAGATCGATTCTTCTTCTTTCTCACAAGGGTTAGGAATATGTTTTTCAACAACCTTACCATTGCGAAGGTCATGACTGACTTAGCTTGGTCAAAATAATGGTTATTTGAACTCCCTGCATTTGAGTTAGATTGATCTTTGGGGTTTTGCAATGTTTGAGAAGGAAATTTTCCCTTCTCTTGGATGCTAAATGTAGATGCAAATTTTACAAGAGTTTCTGACAAATTTGCTAATTTTTGAGGAGTTTGACTATTGAAAGTCTCTTGCTTTGTAATGAATGAATGCAATGTTTTCTTCAAAGTCATTCCTAGGAGCAGGAGCATATGCATGATCATGAGAATTTTGAAAATTTTGTCGTGTTTGAAAAGGGACTTGTAAAGATTGTGCATGATTATCATTTTTTCAACTAAAATTTGGATGATTTCTCCAACCAAGATTGTAGGTTTAAGAGTATGGGTTGTAGTTTGGCCTTTTGAAAGTGTCCAAGGCATTGGCTTGCTCATGGAGACATTCTCTAAAGGCAGGCAAAGTTGGACAATCATCAGTAGAATGGTCATTGTCATCACAAATGTTACAGACATTTTCTTGAATAGAATTTAATTGACCACTCTTTTTCATTTCTAAAGCCTCGATTTTTCTAGCTAGGGATGCATATTTGGCTTGAAGGTCATGGTCTTCCTTAAGGTTGTAAATACCTCTATTGGATGTCGAGGTTGGGGTCTTGCTTGGTACCTCATAGGTGCCAGGAGTGTCCCAATTTTGTGCCTTTTCTGCCAAGGAATCTAAGAAGTCAAGTGCTTCCTTAGGGTCTTTTTCTTTAAATTCTCCATTACACATTAATTCTACTAGTTGCCTATCTTGAGGTGTTAACCCTTCATAGAAGTGTGCAACTATTCTCCAAGTTTCAAAACCATGGTGAGGATAGGTATTAAGTAGTTCCTTATACCTATCCCAACATTGGTAAAGGGTTTCCCCTTGTTTTTGAGAGAAATCAGAAATTTGTCTTTTAAGAGAATTTGTTCAATGGGTAGGAAATTTTTTTTTCAAAAATTGTTGTTTCATCTCATCCCATGAACTGATGGAATTCGACCTCAAATTTTATAGCCATGTTCTAGCTTTATCTTTTAAAGAAAAAGGAAAAAGCCTTAATCTAATGGTGTTTATGCTACAATTTGGGTCAGTGTAGGAGCTACATACCTTTTCAAAGAGTTTTAAGTGCGAATATGGGGTTCTCCATGTCAAGGCCATGAAAAGTGGGTAGAAGTCGAACAAAACTTGGTTTGAAATTGAAATGGATTGAATCTGGAGGAGAAACTATACAAGATGGTGCGCTAGTCCTTACCGGATTCATGTAGTCTCTGAGGGTTCTTCATTAGTTTTGATCATTTTGTTGCGAACGGTTGTCCCATTCATCCGTGAATATTTCCACATGATTGTCGGCCATGTTTTCTAAGGAAAATGATGTTTTTCTAACAAGTCTACCACTAGATGTTCGTGACCAAATTTTCATGCAAGGAAGAGAGACGGAAAGAGAAGAAAAGATGAACACACAAGAAATTAAGATCTAAGATGAGAAAAGAGAACACTTACAATTTTGCACGTCAAATTTTACCTTCCCTAGCAACGACACCAAAAACTTGACACATCTGAAAAAGGATTGTCTCCTAAGTATAGGAGTGTCGAAGTAATAAATCCGATGAGTCCGGGGTCGATCCACGGGGAAGGGGATTTTAGCGCTACAAACTATAAGTAAGCAAATATAATGTGGATGATTCAAAGGGATGGCAAGATAATATCAACAAATATAAGTAAAAAATGAGTTCTTAAATAATATATGAGAATAACACAAGAGAAATTCACACAATAATAATGAGAGCTAAGGTTAGGGGATCCGCCCTTGATATTTCGAATAAGGATAAACAACCCATTTTAGTTATATGAATTATATTTGCTTCGTTACCAATATTTATACCACTACTTGTAAATGGGTTCAAGCATCCAATGTGCCAATCTTCATATGTCTATAAGAAATCAAGGTTTCTAACTAGATTCGTGTCAGTAAGAAAGAACCATACAACATCTAGAAAGGATCCAAGAATTTGATGTGCCAAGGATTGTCGACAATGGATCAAGACCTCCACTTTACAAGTGGTGTCAAGATTGATTAAGAAAATAAATATAAATCATATAAAATAAACAACACAAGACTACGATTATTAAGCACATACCAAGGGTTAGAGAATCCTTATTCTCATATCAAGGGTTTCACCCTTTCACCTTAACAAAAGAGAAATTAGAAAGACATTATAAGAGAAAGAACACAAATTGTAAGAAAAAGGAAATTCATTAATAACATTAAAGCACAAGAGAAAAACACCATACAAGATCCCAGCAAAGGCCAAGATGCCCTAATGGGTCACAAGGCACCTCTATTTATAGATACATTCAGGGGCAAACTTGTCAGATTACAAAGGAATAATTGTCAAATATTAGATGCACCAACTTTGACAATTGGGGTAATTAGGTGAACCGACTTTGAACACCGATTTTGACATTGAATATTTGAGAATTTTAATCACATGTCTTCATGAAAATCGTAGATATTTCTCTTAGCTTTCTAGAACGTCTTGATTCATACAATTTGGATACATATTCTGAGAGATATCGTCAAAATACTGAGGCATGACCAGGATGGGCCGAAGCTGCAGATGGATTCACTTCAAGCCCATTTTTGGTCTACTAAGAGCCCGAATTTGATGACGATTCTGAAATACAATCTTGTAGATAATTTAATCAACTTTCCAAAACATTAAGATTTTCACCATTCTGATCTATAAATAGAGAGTTATGCCCATTTTTTCAAACCTGTAACAAAACCAAAATTAAGAGAAAGTTAATTCTAA
Source organism: Boswellia sacra (assembly GCA_013180625.2). Classification (NCBI taxonomy): domain Eukaryota; kingdom Viridiplantae; phylum Streptophyta; class Magnoliopsida; order Sapindales; family Burseraceae; genus Boswellia; species Boswellia sacra. Next base: position 79,590 of record SNVD02000244.1, read on the forward strand.
GGATGCAAAGACTACAAATATGCTTAAGTTGAGGAATTTAATGACACTATTAATGTAATATGATGAATTAAGCTCTCATTAAGCATACATATTTAAGTGTTCATCAGATGCTTGAACTCATTTACAATAAATGTTATAAATATTGGTAACAAAACAAATATGATTCAGGTAACCAAAATGAGCTTAAATGACATACCTTTCGATTGGAACCTCTTTGCTGTGTGGATTCCACTTGAGTTATAATTGGGTTGCTTATCCTTATTTGATATATCAAGGGAGGATCCCCTAACCTTAGCCTTCATTGTTATTGTGTCAATTTATCTTACTTGTGTATTTAATTTATTCTCATTTATTGCTTCTGAAATCGTTCATTCATTTGCTATGGTAGGTTTTACCACTTATCTCCATGGTTGGTTTTACCACCTCTTATTCTTGTTTTACAATTGAATGGTCGGTTGTACCCTACCATCTTTACTTTTATTTGTCAATATTATCTTGTTATTATATTTGCTTGTCTTTTAGTTTATGCTGCTAAATTCCCTTCCTCATGGATTGACCCTATTTTGCCAAGTTTATTACTTCGGCACTACCATACTTAGGAGATAATCCATTTTTAGATGTGTCACTTAGGTTCCCTTTTGGTCATGGTAGCCAACATTTCATTTGGAGTAGCAACCATTGATATCTCCACCTCTACTAAAGCCTTCGCCAAGGCTTCTCTATGGTTTTCGGATGAGATCATCGCGCCCTAAATGCTAGCATGCGCTTGAGTTTTCTTCAATTGTTTGATCACTTGATCCTCTTCTTCTTTGGTTTCTTTCCTGGCAACTTCTTTACCCTTCTTAATAGTCTTCTTTTTCTCGACTAATTTTTTCGTTTCCTTCTCATAGTAAAATCTACCACTCCTTGTCACTCCTTGTACATTCTCATTCTCACCCATGAGTGCTTCTCCCTCAATTTTAACTTCCTCTTCTTCATTGCTAAAGTCAACCCAAAAGTTTGGAAGGGTCTTGACTTTAGGGAAGTCATCCCAAATACCTATGACTCTCATCTCCTTACATCTTCTAGGTAAGGTCTCTCTTATCATAAGACTCCTAACTCACTTCCCTTTCTTAGATTCACTACCCTTCCTAACCTTAAGTCTTATTGGTGGTGGGTGCCTTCTAGCCTTTTTTTTTTTGGCCATCCATTTCTTGGCAAAGGCATCTGGTGCTGTGAACTTCTTCTGAAAAGACGTTCTCTTTTCCTTTTCCATCTCAACTTCTTCTTCGTCTACGTTTTGTTGCTCCTCCTCCTCATGGTCACTAAGGCACACAAATTCTGGTTCCAAGCTTCGTTTGGCTTTTTTACTGTAATGTTGGTCCATCCACCCTTTTTGGTGAAAATTTGGGCTCCCAAAGGGATGGGTTCGTCTTCTGCCCTTTCAATAATCTCTTTAGGATTTTCTTAATTGGGCTATTTGACCTTAGGCTTCGTCTTCACGACCAAATTTCTAGTGGACCCTTCTTGTAGTTCATGCCTGGGCTTCTCCCTTCTCTTGGCTCTCTCAGCCCTGCTAGATCTACTCTCCTAAAAGAAATTCATGACTTGCTCCTTGGTCAAGTCTGACCTAATCATATTGGTCGTTGAAGGAGGTATTCGGTCATAGTTAGGCAGTGGATTGCTTATAGTGTTGGGCTCTTATGTCTTTGGATCAAGAATTTGACCCTTATTGATCAAGTCTAGATGTCATGGCAGAACGAGTGTAATCATTGGTCCTATGACTTATCACATGGTGAAATTCACACTTATATTGATGCCTCCAAATTCCTTGGTAATGGATTTGGTAGCTCTTTTGGTGGCAATGGCTGCAAGATCCTTCGGCTTTCAATCTTGGAAAGATCTTTGGCATAGGTCTCCGCTAACAACTAAACTTCCTTTGTTGGGTAATAGATTTCACCTCCACATGCTTCGTGCTAGACCTACTAGTTTGATGATACTGCCCTTGTTTTCTTATAGGGTAATTATTATTGCTTCTTTTTTGCCTAGCCCTCAAATACTCTATTTGGATGCCTGAATCATACAAGTCTTCAAAGGTTTTGATTGGAAAGCCCACCAGTCTATCACTGATGAAGGCATGGGCTCCATTAATCATCGTAAGGACCTAGTCCTTCTTCGTAGGCCTTGTGGTAATCTTGGCAGCTGTGGCCCTCCAAAAGACCACGTATTATAAAAAGATCTCATTGTGCTCTTGAAACTATAAACTGGGCTTTCATCCTGCCAGAGTGTTTGCGACCATGACACAATGTCAAAGCCTCTTTTCAGACTTAAAGGAACACAAACGAGCCATGGGCACGTATGGAGCATGGAGTCGCCGCCCAATTATTCAATTATGAATGAATGGGGCAGTCTTATCCCTTGCTTCAAGACCTAAACTATGATCACTCCTTCATAGACGGGCTCGGGAAGTTAGGTACGAGTCATTTGACCCGCTCGGATCAAGATCCAACCTCCACTAGGAAATACCGAATAATAACATCTCATGCCATTACTTAGTCCACCTAATGTGGTTCGTTTTACACACACATTGTTCATTTTATCTTCTTTAAAACATGTGAGGTGATCTCATTCATAACAGTTGTATGTTCATACATATAAAGAGGGAGGAGAATAGAGTTACATTTCCTTCAAACATGGGGCATGGGGGAAGAGGATTACATTGATTGTTCTTCAACAATAAATAAAGTAATTATATTTCTAAACACTTCAAGATAGCATTCATACATTCATTTTGTCATAAATGATGGTCCCTCACCATCAATGTGAGTCTACCACCACTTCATGGCTTCATTCAATAGCACTTCTAAACATGGTGTATTCGTAACATATTCATATATTCATAAATCAATTAATTCAACACAAATCCATAACTTAGTATCATAGCATTCTAGCGTAGATTTGATAATTCTATCATGGCATTCTAGCTATTGCTATTCTAGCATAATTCATATTAATTCATAATTTCATGACATTTCTAGCCTAAACATGGTTATCGTGGCATTTTCTAACCTAAATCAAACAATGCTATTCTAGTCCAATACAAATAATCAAGGGGCGATATGGTAATTCTCATCTATTATATGCTATTTCCTAGCATGTTTGATTATAAGTCTTACTAGCATGATTCTAACCGTATGCGCCTAAGCAAAATTCTAAGCATGTGCTCTTAAGCATTCGCCAAGAAAATTAAATCCCTAAACATGATTCTAATAAATAAGGGATAGTAGACTTACCTCGGTACGCTTATCCATTTCACAAAACAAATACGGGTATGACAGTTCATAATAACTTAGACATGCTCCTAAACAAAAAATTAAATCGTAGGCATGCTTATTCTAAGTAAGAAAAGTGAACAAGAAAGTAAGGGCGAGAAAAGGGCACTGCCATCAAGAAATATCCTTTCCGGGTTTAGAGGAATAGACTGCCTAAAAACTTTATACGAGAAAAGGCTTCTCGAATTCTTGAGCATGTCTTCAAAAGGGAGAAGAGTTGATTATATTCGATAATCGGTGTGCCTTGAAAAGTTAGCCAAAAGGGGGTTATATAGGTGAGCGAAGAAAACAATATGGAAGGTCCTTAATGAAAATTTAAAAAAATACATGGCCAAAAGCCAAGGGGCTATTGGTAAACAACTGGGTGACTGTCACTCAATAGCTGACTGACTGTTCTTCCTTTGGCCCTTCCTATTTGGACCCTTTGCAATGCAGTCCCTTTCAACCTTTGTCTTTTCAATCGCATATAACTTTTCAAGCTTAACTCTGATATGTGATCTATAAATTTCTATAAAAAGTAGACATTTGTAGCTTCGCAACAGTATTTGAGTCAATATCAGATTTCTCTCAGATTAATTTCTGTGATTTTTTGAAGTCATATATCAGTTTTCGTGATCTTTCATTAATCCCTTCTCACATTGGCTTTCAAAAGCATTTTTGTCATTTCCATTACTTCACATTCATCTTCATCTTATTACTGAGTCTTAAAAATTCAGTATCTACAGCTTGCCCCCTGCTTTGGAGATGTTTGTTGGGCACAAAAATCGATAAAGTACTCTTGCTTCATCTTTCTTTCTTTCATCTCGACACGAATCACCTTTCCTCGTTGTCTTCTTTCCTTTTCCATTCCTACGAAAAGGTATGCCCCTTTGAGGGCTGAGGGTATGCCTATTTAGGGCTAGTATGCCTATCTAAGGGCTAAGGTATGCCTATTCAAGGGCTAAGGTGCCCAATCAAGGGTTGAGGTGCCCAATCAAGAGTTGAGGTGCCCTTTCAAGCGCTAAAGTGCCTGTCTAAGGGCGAAAGGACTTGTTATGATGCTATGACAAAACACTCCTTAGTGCACCTATTTATTAGGGTTTTCTACGCTCTTTAGTGCACACACTTTTTAGGATTTGGAACACTTTTTAGTGCGCCTATTCTAAGTGCTTCAAACACTCTTAAGTGCACCTACTTCTCAAGGTTTTTAACACTCTTTAGTGCACCTCTTCTTAGGGCTTGTTCTTATTTTAAGGGCTTAAAACACTTTTAAGTGCATCTACTTCTTAGGGTTTTAACACTTTTAAGTGCACCTACTTCTTAGGGTTTTAACACTTTTAAGTGCGCCTCTTCTTAGGGCTTGTGCCTATTTTGAGGGCTTCAAACACTCTTAACTGCGCCTACTAATGGATGCCCACTGTGAAAACTCCTATCAGGCACTGCTTCATGATCCTTAGATCTTTCTATTCTTCACACCTTCGGCTAAGTATCCTTCAAACCTTATTTGATCTCTTCAGATTTTGCACTTGCTGGGTTTCATGCCCCTCTTCTAAGTATTCTTCATGCTTCTTCGATCTTTTCCACTCTTCGTATTCAATAGACTTCATGCCATTCTCATGATTTCTTCTTATCCATAGGGGAAGATTCTTTATTCATCCTATTATAGTATTCTTCATACCTAACTTCTTTGAATTCTACATTTGTCATGCCTTTCATTGGAGAGTTTCATTAGATTGTTGATTTTTGGACTTATTAGGGATTCCTCCATTGCCTTTACAAGTTCCTACAAAATTCAAACATTTCTTGATGATGTGAATCAATTCAAATGTTTATCTTGTTTGGTGCATTCCTCAACAAAATGCCTTTTAGTATCTCAAGGAATTCTTCCATTCTTTCAATGTTTTAGGATCAATGCAAAGTCTTTCTTTTTTCTTCTCTTCTCTTTCCTCCTTTTGCCTCTCTTCTCCCTTCTTTTTCCTTTTTTTATTTTTCTTTTATTAAATGGATAGTTGGGCGATTGTCCGATAGTCGATCAATGGTTAGTCACCAGCCGCCCAGCTGTTTGACCGTCAGCTGATGGTTAAGGACTTCTATGAAGTGCATTTATCCTCTCCCTGCTTCATTTGCGCGACTTCTTCTTTCTTCATTCGATTCACTTTCGGTGTTCTCCTACGTGTTCATCTCAACTTCCTGTTTCCAATAGCGAGTCATCTAGTCCATATTGACTTGAATGAGAGCAATCCAATTTGGTAATCAACATTGAAGGGTTTTCCAAAGGACCAAGAGGTACCCGTTGTCTATGATGTGGCTTCCCACATGATCAGCTAGGTATGCATTCATCTTTATTTATCAGGTTTTCATTTTCTAGGAATTTCCTAATAATGTACGCATGTATAGATTTCCATTTCTCACCTTATGACTACCATGAGAGCAGAATGTGTGGGTCTTTTTTTGGAATAGGTTTTTTGAGATAGTGAATAAGGCTATTAGAAGTAGGATTACTGCTATCGGCTTTTATGAGTTTATCAATTATCTCCCATATGCTTTTTGGTACACTGATCGTCAACCATTAGCTGCTTTATTCAAGAGGTGGACGGATACAGCCCACACATTCTAACTTTTGATTAGTGAGATGACCATTATGCCTCTCGATATTGCTGCTCTAACTAGCCTTGCATGTGGTGACGAGGTCATTCCTTTTAACAATTGTATCGCGAGCTCGAGGGATAAGCAGAACTTGATCCAGGAGCTTCTTGGGTGTGAGGTTAAGGTCAAGAATAATGTTGCAATTCGATACGCTCCCCTGTATGAATATTGGAAGAAGAGGCCTAACTTGACTCTAGTCGAGGTGGATCAGTATGCACGTAGCTTCATTGTATATCTACTCGGTTTGACACTTTTTGCCAACGTGTCAGGCACCATCTTCTTGACTCCACTTCTTGCCCTCTAGGATCTCGACCGAGTGAGGGATTTCGATTGGGGTTGTGTTGCTCTTGGCCAATTATATTTTGGTTTGGATCGTGCTTGTCGAGGTGTTTCTAGGATTACTGGGTTTACTCTACTTCTTGAGGTAACTTTTTTTCTTCTTTACACCTTCGTGTTTTGTCTATGTGAATTCCATGTCTAATTCTATCTCATTTATGACAGATGTGGGCATATGACTTAGGAATTCTTCCTTTTGCACTCCTTGCTTGTGAGGACCTTTCTTTCCCACAGAGATAGACTTCTTTCATGATTACATTCATATGATGACTTGGGATAAGGTAAAACACATTATAGTTAGTACTTCATTTGTATCATAATCTTACCATGTTTCTTCATTCTTCACAGATTCATTTTGAATGGTGGGGTCCCAAGGAAAATTGGTTAATAGCTATAAGCGTCACTCACCTCCCCATTCAACTACTATCGCATTCTTCCACCTTGCGTGGCCAACCTAGTGTGATATTTGGGTGATTGCCTTTAGGATTGGCCTGGTGGCCTGTCACATCCTATGATTCCTCCTTCGCCATCGGTTCTGATGATAGATTCAGCTAATTTGGCCATGGAACTAGAGGTGTCGGGCTACACGACTAGGATTGACTTGAACATGATTGAGTTCCTATTGATGATGACTTCTTACATCAATTGGGTTTGAGCCTCCTTGTTACACACTAGACCTGCCTGGTCTATTGATGAGACTCCTCATCCTCCTACTCTATCTAGCTATACTGGTAGCTCTTCCACTCGTCAATGGAAGGGATTGAGAGCCTTCTCTTCAGGTACTAGCACATCAACTTCCTTTTCTTTTGTTGTTCAACTGCCACGTCCACCTCTAGCTCTTTGAGTCGCCCTAGCTATTCTGACCGATCATGTGATTGGTGATCTCCAGGCTTATCCCAACAATGTTGTCTACACATGGGATACTAGTGGACAGATCAGCAGTCATGTAATTACTGAAGATCCGAACATGCCTGTTCTTTTGGTTCTATAGGACAACACTCTAGTAAGTCTTCTAGTTACATCGAGCTCAAGTTTACAGTCATTTTTCAATGAACTATTAATCATAAAATGCAATGTGATGTAGGTACAACGATCTTCCATAGAGCAAGTTTCTCGTATAAAGGCTGCTTCTCATGGATATGTTTTGTAGATTTCATATCAGTATCAGGTAGTATACCATTCTATGCCTCAAGTATGCATGATTTCTATCTCAATTGTTTTTCTAACTATGTGATTCTTTTGCTTGGTTAGACAAGTCGTCAAGAGGTTACTCGTCTGGAGCAGGAGGTTGAGCGTCTTCAGGCTTAAGTTACTACCTTCTCCTTTGGTATCGACAATAATAGCAATGAGTGAGGACTATCACCATTGACTTCTTTCATGATTTCTTCAGTTCATTTTGCTTCTATGTATGAACTTTTATGATATACAATCAAATATAAACAATTTTTAGAAACTTAATGAAAATTTTCTATTTCCAGTGCCATTCGCTATGTGTATTTTGATAAATTTACATCCAAATTTATTCAAATTTGTTTCTACATCATCATTTATTTAATTCAGAATAAACTACAAAATCTAGAAACTCCACACTTGAAACCGCTTGTCGATACATGTTCTAGAAGTCAAAAAACACATGAAAGCAGGGGCTAATGGGTTATTTTGCCCTAATAACCGTCAGGAAGTGATCATACCGTTGGATGACTGTCAGATAGCCGAGTGGCTATCAAGTAACCATTAGGCAACAATCAGACAATCGTTCAGCGATTCACCTAGTGGTTTTCCTCCTTTCTTTCTATTTCTTACTTCGTTTTGTACGCTATTTAAGTGCCTTTCCTCTCCATTGCTTCTCCACTCCTTCTCTCTCATTTCTCAAGATTTATTTCATGCTTTTCAATGCCTCTTCATGCTATTCAACATATTTGAGGCCTCTCTTAAGACCCTCCAGCCTCTTTTAAAATCTTTGAAGGGTGTCGATTGGAAACGACCTGAATGTATCGTCTCTATCATCTAAAGTTCCTTCGACATGTAAAGCTTGACTTCCCTTTTCTTAAAGAATGCATAGCCTTCTAGGATCCTTATGATCATGTCCTTCACGTCAACGGGTAAGAGCTTTGCCCCCTGCAAGAGGAATTCTCTGCCATACTTGATTGTCATTTGTCTAGTTTGGAGAGCATCATCCTTCCTACTATCCAGACACTATCGATATCAAATCTTGCCCACTTCTTCAGCTTCCCAATTTCTACCATGGGTATTTACACCAGAGGCAGTAGGGTGACATTATTTTCCATCATGCCTTTGCTTGAAATGATGGATAGGACTTCGTTCGGTTGGCTTCACCTTCTTGAATTCTATATTCTTGCATAGTTTCTACTGGCCTCACCAGATAGTCTTAAAGACCTTTATCTAGTGGCCATCATTCCTCAAATATGACCTCGTTTCAGAGTACCTCCCTTTATTCTAGCCGAGACATTGATTAGACTGGATCGAGTCAGAGATTTAGTGGCAATCTTTTACTTCTTTAGGTTTTTCTTTTGTCCCTAAATTTTTCCTAAGCCGCCCTTTCGGGTTTTTGACTTAGCAAGTTCATTCATTTTTTTTATTCCTCTAATTTTTGCTTAAGCTGCCTTTTTTGGGTTTTTGACTTACTAAGCTTGCCCTAACTTTTGCCCGAGCTGCCCTTTTCAAGTTTTCAACTCAGTGGGCTTTTTTTTGTTTTCTTTCATGCCCTAACTTTTACCTAAACTACCCTTTCAGGTTTTTCAGCTTAACGTGCTTGCCTTAATTTTTGCTTGAGCCACCCTTTTTGGGTTTTCAATTCAACAGGCTTTTTTCTTATTTCTCTTTGTTTTCTTTTTCTCAGATTTGGTTACAAGAGAGGTTATCTATTCTAGCGCCGCCTGAAGGGGATATTTCTTGTTATAGCCCTCGACTTCATACAGGGAGGAGGCTTGAGAGGTGTTCTTCTTGGATCAATTGGCTTTGAATCATTTTAGATGCTTAGGTTTGATGGCACTGTCCATGGTGAAGGCTGGAGCATGTGATAGTAGGGACATATATCGCATGTGTGCTTCTACCGGTTCTCACCTATAGTTTCTTCTACAATCCTGCTAGACTGCATTAGCAGTAGGGACTTAAACATGGGATCGTGGATCCACCGACTATTTTTGATCCTGGGAAACCAATTGCTCATTTTCTATAGCATTTGAAAGATTCTTGGCTATATCATGCCATTGAGATGAATCTATTCCATGATCCTAATTTTGAGACAGACGACCAGTACAAGGATTAGATGACCTTTTAGGCTTTCCTTCTTGATCCTGTTCTTCGAGCTAGATGATTTCGTGAGTGATATGGTGAGCCTATTTGTAGTCTATTGAAGAGGCATAGACGACATTGTTAGTTTCATTGTCAGCTTAGATGTTAGATGCTTTCCTTTTGTCATTATGCAAAATAATAAGACATTTCACAAGCATATTTGTTCCTAAACAATTTCGTTTCGTCAATAGAAGTACAATGTTTTGTTCTTCGAACATCATGTGCATAATGAGACACCTCCTGTCATTAATCAGCCAATTTTGGTTTTTTGATTAATTATTTTTCTCACTTTTTTTATACATAGTATTTCTTTAGCCTATCCATGTTGATGGGTTCAATTAACTCATTCCCTTCCATGTCTAATAGGATGATGGCTTTGTCGGACATGGCCTTCGTCATAATGAATAGGCCCTCCCAGTTGGGCTTAAACTTTCCTATCAGATCAAATACTACTAGCCCGGCCTGCTTAAGGGCCAATTCTCCTTTTTTGAACTTCCTTGTCTTGATTCTCTTTTTAAAGGCTCGAGTAACCTGTTTCTAATATAGTTGTACGAGGTATATGGCCTTTATTGTTTTCTCATCAATTAACGCTAATTGTTCACATCTATTGTAAATCCATTCCCCTTTAGGAATTCTTGCTTCCATCAGAACTCTCATCGATTTCATTTCTATCTTAATTGGTAAGATCGCTTCTGAGCCATATACCAACAAAAAAGGGGTCATGCCTGGCAAACTTTTGGTTGTTGTTCTATAACCATAACACAAACAGCAGCTTCTCTACCCAATCCTTGTACGTTTGCACATCTTGGTCAATAGCTTCTTGATGTTTTTATTGGCTGCCTCTACCACTCCATTTGCCTATGGCCTATATAGAGACGACTTATGATGTTCAATCTCATACTTTTCGAATGAGGTTTTAATCTCAACTTGGAAATGAACCCTATTGTCAATCACGATGTGATGTGGCACTTCGAATCTACATATGACATTCTTTTCAATGAATTTTGCCATCTACCTTGGCCGCATTTTATTGTAGGACTCAAGTTCTATCCATTTAGTGAAGTAGTCAACTGCCGCCACCATATATCGATGCCTAGTAGAGGCTGACGACCTTATCTTGCCTATGATGTAACTGGCCCATGCAGTAAACAGCCATAGTGTTGTCATCCCTTGTAGCTCTAAGGCTAGTTAATGAATCAAGTTCCCATTGATCTAACACTTATGACACCTCTTAACAAATTAGACACAGTCTGTCTCCATGGTTAGCCAATAAAAGCCTTGCTTGTTATCTTCTTTGCAAGCATTAGTCTATTCATGTGTGTCCCACATATACCAATATGGATTCTTCCATAAGCCTTCTTACTTCTTTCTCATCGACAATCTCAATTGCATCCCTTCTAGCATTCTCTTGGACATCACTCCTTGATGATAAGTAACTTGTTCAGCCAATCTTCATAGTACAACTCTATCGTTTTCGATGGCCTCATTTGGTAGAATTCTTTCTTCCAGGTATCTCTTCAAGTCATCGAACCATGGCTTCTTATACACTTCGGCCTCCATTACATGGGGTTCCATACAACAAGGTCCCCATGCTTGTGACATCATTTTGGTCTCACCAACAACTCTTGGGTACTCACCTAGACTGATGCCAAAGAGGCTAAAGCATCAGCTAACTAATTCCCATTTCTGGGGAGATGGGTGAGGGTACATTGCCTGAACCTCCCAACCAACCTTTTGATGTGCTCAAGGTATGATTTTAACCTTCCTTCCCATAGATCCCAATCTTCATTGGCTTGAGAGATGACCAGCTTTGAATCTCCTAACACTTTTTTATTCATTAATGTCCATCGCAATCACAACTTCCAACCTAATGTCATGGGCTTCTTACTCAGCCATGTTGTTGGTAACTCTAAACTCCAACTTCTTAGCGAATGGAATGACTTTTTCAGTTGGTGATACTATAATAACTCTGATTCTAGCACCGTTGCGATTACCAGCTCTGTCAAACTCCTATGGCTTATCATCATCGATGGGATTCATGGCCAAAATCTCTGCTATTACTATTCCTTTCATAGCCTTTTTAGTGACATACCTAATGCCAAATTTTGACAACTAGACCAGCCATCTTGCTAGCTTCCCCACCAATGATGGTGCTTCGTAATGATACTTCATTAGATCCTTCTTTGAGGCAACCTAAATCTTATAAGATTAAAAATAATGCCTTAACTTCTTTGAGAGCCAAACCATGGCTAAGCATGTTTTCTTCACATAGCTATACTTCGTCTCTTACGATAGCAACTTCTTGCTTAGATAATAGATGGCATGTTCTACATTGTTCTTGTCTTCTTATGACAACACAGCACCGATGGCCTCATTCTCGAGAGTCAAGTAAAGAATCAAATTCTTGCCAGGTTTTGATGGTCTCAAAACTGGCTGGTTTTGCAAGTATTTCTTAATCTTCTCAAATGCCTCTTGGTACTGATCATTCTATTCCACCAACTGATCCTTTTTTAAAAGCCTAAAGAACGGTGCATAAACAATTGTTAGTGTAGCAATAAATCGACGGATATACTGGATCTTTCCAAGAAACCCTCGAACTTCTTTTTCATTATTGGGTGATGGCATTTCTGTAATTGCCTTAACCTTGTCTAGGTCTACTTCTATCCCTTTCTTGCCAACTACAGACCCCAGTAGCTTCCTTGACGTGACTCCATAGACACTTCCTCGGATTTAGTTGGAGCTTGTATGTCTTCACCGTTTCTAGGAATCTGTCTAAAGCTTCAAAGTGGCCTTCTTGAGTCTTAGACTTCACTATCATGTCATCCACATAGACTTCTATCTCCTTATGCATCATGTCATGAAATAGTGTGCTTGCCATTTGTAGGTAAGTTGCCCCTGCATTCTTCAATCCAAAGAGCAACACCTTATAGTAATAGGTCCCCTATTCCGTAATGAAGGCCGTTTTCATCTTATCATCATTAGCCATCATTATCTAGTTGTAACCAGAAAACCCATCTATGAAAGAAAACATCACACTGGTAGTAGCGCTGTCCATTTACACGTTGATACGAGGCAAGGAAAAATGATGCCTTATTCAAGTCTTAGTAATCCACACATATTCGGACCCTTCCATCCTTCTTTGTCACTAGCACGATGTTGGCTAATGATTCTAGATATTTCATCACTTCTAAAACCTTGGCTTCAATTTGCTTGGATACTTCCTCTTTAATTGTTTGAGCCCATTTTGGTCACAACCTCCTTAGTTTCTGCTTGACCGGCCTCATATAGGTTGGAATTATATGCTTAGTGATGCTTATCTCGATTCTAGGCATGCCATCATAGGACTAGGTGAGGACTTGTTCATGTTTCTTTAACAAATTTTCAAATTTCTCTCTCTCTTCAAGAGTTGTGCCAAGTGCAACACACATGTTCTTGGGTTTTTCGATTGCATCAAGATTAATGTCATGAATTTGAATGGTATGGATATCAAATATGCCAGTGAAATGCAAATTATGATGCACAATGCCATTAGGAAAGACATTACACAAGTAAGCAAATTGATTCTTCATTACTTCAGATTTAGAAGCATAAACAATGTCTTTTTCTTCAAAGTGGTTGGGTACGAATATATCCTCATGAAATACATCTCTTATTCTTTCTCTGATAAAGGTAGCAAGGTTGATGGACGAGTCTATTGGCAATCCTTGATCTTAAGGCTTGTCCTGCTGGACAATCATCTTCTCGATTTCCTCAACCAAGTCATTCCTGTTGGAGACTCCTGTCTGAAAGATATCCTTGATGATTTTGAATATGGGCTTCAACATTCCCTTGAAAACCCATGGTTTAACCACTCCCACATACTTTGTATCTCGGGCCTTGACAAATTTGATGAATTTCCCTTCTTGGTGTCAAAGTATTCCTCTTCCCGTTTGGATTCATAGCCCAACCTCTTTAAGAAGTTTGGCCTTTGAAGTCTGGAAAAGATCGTAAACCACGTCCACTCCTTCCAAGCCCAGTTCCTGGCAAGTGCCCTATTTCTTCATTATCCTAGCTACAATTGGGCTAGCTTCATCAATCATGGCTACATGAAAGAGTCCCAACCGTTACGATTAAAGTTGTTGGTGTAATTGTTAAGGTTGCATGAATGGTCACGATCTCCCCATCCATATTGAACCGAATCTTTTGATGTTAGGGGGAACAAACTCCACCAAACGAATGGAACCATACTCATCCCAACAAGGTAGTAAATTTGACTGGAATGTCAAGGACTATGAATTCTGTCATAACTTCAGTTGGTCAAGTCTTTACTAAATCCTTAAAGATCTCAATGGCACTCCTCTTCAAATAATCATAAGACTTGATCACCATCTTACAAGGCTCAAGCTCGTCTTCACTGGCCCCGTACTTGTGCAATATCTTCATAGGCATGATATTAATGGCAGACCCACCATCCACCATGATACAAGGAGATGTCTTCCTACCAATCTCTGCAGTGATGAATAATGGCTTGTTATGATTTCTTCCTTCAGAAGGTAGATTTTCATCAATGAAGGTGATCATTCCCTTCTCATTTAACCTCTTAGATTTCAATATTTCACTAGAAGTAACAGCCACTGGTATTTCCACCTCTACCAAAGCCTTCGCCATGGCTTCTCTATGTTTTTAGAATGATATCAACAAATCCAAAATGCTAGCATTCCTTTGAGTTTTCTTTAACTGCTTGATCACTTGGTCATCTTATTTTTTAGTTTCTTCTATGACAACTTCTTTGCTCTCCTTAGCGATTTTCTCAATCAGTTTCTCCTTCCCCTTCTCATGATAAAATCTTCTACTCCGTGTTACTCCTTATACATTCTCACTCAAACCCTGAAGTGTTTCTCCCTCGTGTGTTTCTCCTTTAACCCTCACTTCTTCTTCTTTATCGTTGCTAAAGTTAGCCCAAAAGTTTGGAAGAGCCTTGACTTTAGTAATACCATCCCAAATTATCATGATTCTTACATGTTTACACCTTCTAGGTAAGCTCTCTCTCTACTCAAGGCTTTCAACTTGCTTCCCTTTCCTAACTTTGCTACCTTTCTTTACTTTAAGCCTTCTAGATGGTGGACCTCTTCTAACCCCTTTTTTGGCCATCCACTTCAGAGACACTCGGTGGTGTGGCCTTTCCACCTCTCAATGATCTCCTTGGGCTCTTCTTCTTCAAGTTCTTTGACCTCGGGCTCTTTAGCCTTTGGCTTTTTCTTCATGGCCACTTTTCTAGCAGACTTTTCTGATTGTTTAAGCTTGGACTTCTCCCTTCTCTTGGCTCTCTTGGTGTTGCTTGATCTACTTTCTTTAAAAAAGTTCATGATTTGCTCCTCAATCAAACCTGACCCAATTATGTTTGTTGCTAGAGGAGGTACCCGATTGTAGTTCGATAGTGGATTGCTTTTTGTGTTGGGTTTATGTGTCCCTAGGTCAGGAATCTAGCCTTTATCGATCAAGCCTTGGATCTCACGGCAGAGGCGAGTACAATCATCAGTCTTGTGACCAGTTACTTGGTGGAAATCACATTTCTCATGACACCTCCAATTCCTTGGTAATAGATTTGGAACCTCTCTTGTTGGCATTGGCTGCAAGATCCCTTTGACTACCAATCTTGCAAAGATCATAGAAAATGGTCTTCCCAAGCGACTAAATTTTCTTTGCTGAGTGATTGCCTTCACCTTAACATCCTTCATGTTAGACCCACTAGCTTGGTGACACTTCCCTTGACTTCTTCGAGGGTAACTATGGTCACTTCTCTTATGCCTGGTTTCCAAAGCCTCTTTTTGGATGCCTGAGTCATACAAGTCTTCAAATGTTTTGATAGGGAAGTCCGCCAATCTATCACTGAAGAAAATATGGTCTCTACTGATCACCATATAGACTCGGTCTTCTCTATGGGCCTGGTGGACATTTTGGCGACCTTGGCCCTTAAACGGACTATATATTTTAAGAAGGTCTAATTGGGCTCTAGCATGCCATCTCCAAATCCCTCAAAGTTACCCCCAGTTGGGTATTTTTATGGTACTACTCTATAAATTACTCAGAAAGCTCTTCCCAATCTTCTCGAACTCTCTTAGGGAGGTTATGGTAGTATGACTGCACCATTTTCTAGGGATAGCATGAAATACTTCAATTTGAGCTCATTTGACAAAGGAGTAGTGGCCATGACAATTGTATACTGTCTCAAATGCATCTTTGGGTTGCCCTCTCCATTAAACTTGGGCAAGTTTAGCATGCGAAATTTCAGAGGCAAATCATTGTCCCCAATGAGCAAGATGTTGTCTAGGTCTTCGACCCCTTTCCGTTCTTTCTTCTTTAAGAGGGATTGGACCTTCTCCATGTCTTTAGCCAATTGCTTGACCGATTTAGGCTTTTCTCAATTGATTGAGTTTTTCCCTCTATCTTTGCCTTGGCTAGTCTCACCATCATCACCATCGTTACCCTTGCGTGGAGGCTAGTTCATGTGGTTGGGCCTACTCTGTAAAGCTTCAATGAGTTGGGCCATTTGTTGTTGGAGCACGATGATGACTGTTAGCCCTAAGGCTGTATGATAATTTTGATCATAATAATACCTATTGTTTCACTGAGGTATTGTTAATATGTTTATTTATGTGTACGAATAAGATCAATAAAATAGTTGTAAAATCAAGAAGAGGCTTATTAAAATGAAGTGTTGAAGCTAAAGAGAAGACTATAAGAACAAGGTTTGATTCATGAAATGTGATACATGAGTAATGGCCAATCAATTGGTTATATATTTCTCTATAAATATCCAAATGACATGAATCTTGGGGCTTTAGAAAAGCTTACTCAATTAATAACATTTTATATGTTTAAAAGAAATTCAAATTTCAAGTGAAAGATTGTCCAAATCATAATGTAAGTTAAAGGACAAACAAAATATACTAACATAAGCACTAATTGCTCTTTTATCCATATCTTGAGCTAGAGATATCGAAATGACTTTATTAAGGCATTAGAAAGATGATTTAATGGATCACATTTCATATCTATTGAAGAAATTCAAATTTTAAATGAAAGGCTAACATAATCATCATAAAAATTGGTGAACTGACACAAGGAAGAAAAATCTACTGACATGAGCACTAAATGGTCTTTTGTTCATATCTTGAGCTAGAAATATCCAAATGACTTGATTCTTGAGGCGTTAGAAAGCTTATTCAAATATGCAGGCCTTTTACGCTTTGCAAATTTCTAAATTACAAACAAACCATTGACAAAAATGGCCAAAATTATTACAATTTTTTTTATGGGTAGAAAATTTGGAGTTGGTGTCTTCACTTGAATAAGTTCATCTCATTTGCCTATAAAATGAGCCCTTTTCTCATGCATTCAATATGAATCTATCAAGCAGCAAATAAGAGAAATATCAAGTTTAGAGAGCTTTTATATTCTTTATCAACTATTTGAAGAGAGTTGTATTTTTATTATAAACAATTTTCGTTGTTCTTGTACTTTGGTGAGAATGAGATCACTCCTGTAAAGGCTAATAGTTATCTTTGAGAGAACTCTTGGTGTGATGTTATCAAGAGTTAAATAATTGAGAGAACTCATGTTATAGTGTTATCAAGAGTTGAAGGAAGAAGTCTTGGCAAGGTTGTTCAACGAGCAAGTTGTAAAGAATTCTACAACTTAGTGGAAAACCTAGGTTGTGGAGAAGTTAGGAGCCCGTGGACTTAGGCAAGGTTTGCCGAACCACGTAAATTAAGTTTGGACTCTCTCTATCCCTATCCTTTTTAAATTCACTTACACTTATGCGCGTTCATTATTGTTATTCTCTTGATTGCTTCTTGGATAACTTCTAATTTCATCTTCATCACCTTTATTGTCAAAGAAATAGTGAACTAATTTTTAACTTTCAAGAAAAGTTTTATAAATCTGTTTTTATAAATAAAAACCCAATTCACCCACCCTCTTGGGTGGCCATACATGGGTCAACAATGTCAGCCCTCACTTGAGCCATTTCAGCATTGTTGTTGCTAAGTGTGGCCATTTCATCAACTGGTTATTCTTGCCTTGTCAAATGACCACCTTGTCTAAACCAAGTATAATGGCTGCAAAATAAAGGTGTTAATGCCATGCATGCATGCATGTATGCATGATATGATTGAAGACATAAACACACTTTTAGCTTTCCAACCTTATTTCTCCCACACACGTGAGGTTGAGTCTCTTTTTCTATGAATTTTGGCCTCACTTCCAAGACATCATCACGGGATGTGAGAATGCGAGATTCTCTCCCCTAATTCTAGCATTCATGTTGATGTTGGATTCTTCATGATTATCATAACATAGTTTTCTAAACGCCATGATAATGTTAACTCATGGCACATGTTCACATTTTATTCTTATTGGTGACTTGACATGTGGCATTCGTTCGTGGTTCCATAAGGTTTAAGTTGATGTTATTCTGATCATAGGAAATTTGCATCCATAGACATGCAATTCAACATAGGTTTTGGATATTCATCCTATTGAAAATTTATAGAGTCGTCTATATGGGCTTGACTCTCAAGGGTCCAATGGTTTGGGCTTCTTTGAGTAGAAGATGCCCCCTTATGCTGGTTTCTTTTTATACGAATTCAATGGTATGTGCTCAAAGGTGGTGACACCAACATGAGTCATCTAGGGGTCGAATGGAGCCAAAGACTTCTCATGCCAATGCCACACAGCTAGTTTAGATAATTCATGTTCATTGTGTGCAACAGTTTAGCGATGCAAGGACTCATTATACTTACATGAGCTATTATAATTTAGTATTCCTATTAGAATCAACTTCTCTTATCCCTAGTGGAATTACCACTGTGAACTGGGCTTTCAACTCGCTAGAGCGTTTGCGACCACGACATTGTGTCAAAGCTTATTTGGAGACTTAAATGAATACAGATGTGTTATAGGCAAATCTGGAAAATGGAGTCGCTACCCCATTATTCAATTGGGAATGAATGGGGGCAATCTTATCCTTTGCTTCAAGAGCTAAACTACCCTTATCCGTTTAGAGATGGGTTTAGAAAGTTAAGTATGAGTCATTCGACCCACCTAGATCAAGATTCAGCCTCCACTAGGAAATACCAACTAATAACATCTGATGTCATTACATAGTCCACTTAATATTGTTCGTTTTATGCATACATTGTTCATTTTATCTTCTTTAAGACATGTGAGGCGATTTCATTCATAACAGTTGTATATTCATACATAGAAAGAAAGATGAGAATAAAGTTACATTTCCTTCAAACATTGGGGATATGGGAAGAGGATTACATTGATTGTTCTTCAACAATAAATAAGGTAATTCTATTTCTAAACACTTCAAAGATAGCATTCATATATTCATTCAATTATAAGTGATGGTCTCTCACCATCAATGTGAGTCCACCATCACTTCATGGCATCATTCAACAGCATTTCTATACATGATGTATTCATAGCATATTCATATGTTCATAAATAAATTAATTCAATACAAAGCCATAATCTAGTATCATGGCACTCTAGCCTAGACCTCATAATTCTATCATGGCATTCTAGCCTATTCCTATTCTAGCATAATTCATATCAATTTATAGTTTCATGGCATTTCTAGCCTAACATGACATTTTCTAACCTAAATCAAACAAGGCTATTGTAGTCCAATCCAAAACAATCAAGGGGCAATATGGTAATTCTTATCTTTTATATGCTATTTCCTAGCATGCTTCAAAGCAATTATAAGTCTTTCTAGCATGATTCTGATTATATGCTCCTAAGCATAATTCCAAGCATGTGCTCCTCAGCATTACCTTTATTCTCGAAGAAAGAGTGAACTAATTTTAAGCTTTCAAGAAAAGTTTTACAAATATAATTTTATAAATAAAAACTCAATTCACCCCCCTATTGGGTTGTCATACCTAGGTCAATAAGTGGTATCAAAGCAAGGTTGCTGATTTTTTTTTTAATCTTAACTGATTTTGACCTATGGCAACTTTTAACCCAAATTCACATGTTGGGGGTCTTTCTATCTCTAGACCTCCATTTTTTAATGGAAGTTTGGAAAACTGGAATGAGTATTTTCGTGCAATCTTGTGATTGTGATTTATGGTCTATTGTTTCGCAAGGACCTTTTGCTCCTACTGAAATTATAAATGAAGAAAGCATGCTTAAGGAACCTAAAGAGTTTAGTGAAGATAATAAAAAGAAATTAAGTTTGAATGCTAAAGCTATAAATATGTTATATTGTTCTCTATAGAGAAATCAGTTTAATAGAATATCTACTTGTTTTACGACACAAGAAATATGGCACACACTTTAAGTAACTCATGAAGGGACTAGTCAAGTTAAAGAATCTAAGATTAGTACGCTAGTTCATAGTTATGAGCTTTCTAAGATGAAACCAGATTAATCAATTTCTGAAATGTTTACTAGATTTACGAATGTTGTCAATGGTTTGAAATCTCTTAGTAAATGTTATTCTGATGTCGAAATTGTGAGAAAGATTGTTAGGTGTCCACCAAAATCTTGGAAGCCAAACGTGACAACAATTCAAGAAGCAAAGGACCTCACCAAATTACCATTAGAAGAACTTATAGGTCCTCTCATGACTCATGAAATCACCTTGAAGGACTATGAAGAAGATTCCAAGAAAAAGAAGAATATCGCTTTCAAATCTTCAACAAAAGAATAAGATGACTTTAATGATGAAGGAGATGATGAAGATCTTGCATTCATCACAAGAAAGTTAAAAAAGATGATTAGAAGAAACCAAGGATTCAAGAAGAAATCTAGAAGGGAGTACAAATGGCAAAGCTCAAAGCAAGACAAGAAAAAGGATCAAATCATTTGCTATGAGTGCAAGAGACCAGGACATGTAAAAATGGATTGTCCATACTTTAGGAATCAAGACAAGAAATCCAAAGCAATGAAAGCCACCAATTGGGATGATAGAGAGGCTAGCTCCCCCGAAGAAAAAGATTGCAAAGTGGCAAACATGTACTTCATGGCTTTAAGAGAAGATGAGGTAGTATTCTAAACTATGATCCTAAGTTTTCATATGAGAATTACTTGAAGCATTCCAAAGTTTACATGTACGTGTTGATAAACAAGATTCAGAAATCAATGCTTTCAAAAAGAAGTAAAAAATCATGTTAACACAATTAGAAGAGTTGGTGGAAACAAATGAAGCTTTAGAAAATGAAAATGAAATTTTAAAGCAAAAAGATTTTGAAAGTTTGGAAAATCAAATACATAACTAAAAATGAGACTTTAAAACAAAAGGATTTTGATAAATTTGAGAATGTAAATGTTATTTTGAAAAAGGAAAATAATGACTTAAGAAATATTATTGATATTTTTACAAAAAGCACAAAAAATTTGAACTCTGTATTACGAAAGCAAAGGTGTGTTTTTGATAAAAGAGGCTTAGGATATAAAACTTATAAAAACCATAAGTATTTTAAAAACTATTTTGCTCATGCATCTTTTAGGAATAATCCTAATCGTTCATGTACTTATTGTGGATGAAAAAGGATGCAAAGTGCAATCTTACTATATTAAGAGAAATCCTAATTTGAAACAAATATGGGTTCCAAAAAGTACCATAACCAACCCCTAAGGACCCAATAACATTTGGGTACCAAAAAGTCACTCTTTGAATGTTGATTGTAGAAACAAAGGAGTGGCAAACACAAGTGGTACTTAGATAGTGGGTGCTCAAGGCATATGATCGGAGATGCCTTCAAGTTCTCAAGATTAATCATGAAGAAATGAGGATATGTGATCTTCGATGATAATGCCAAAGGAAGGGTAATTGGACATGGTGGTATTGGTAACCCTTCCTCACCTATTATTGAAAATGTTTTGCTTGTTAATGGTTTGAAACATGATTTGATTAGCATTAGTCAATTGTATGATAAGGGATAATTTGTTACTTTTCAGCCTAATAGATGTGTCATTAAGGATGTTAGTAACAATAAGACATTATTTATTGGTAATGGATGCGTTAATATCTATACAATTGATATTGATGATCATGATCAGAAAAGAGTTATATTGTTAATCATGATACTTGGTTATGGCATAGAAGATTAGGTCATGCTAGCATAGATACAATTTAAAAAATTTATAAAAATGATTTAGTTGATGGTCTATTAAGAATAAAATTTGAAAAGGATAAGATTTGTGATGGTTGTCAACTTGGAAAACAAGTGAGAACTTCTTTTAAGCAAAAGAATTTTATTTCAACAAATAAACATCTACAGTTACTTCATTTGGATTTATTTGGACCACCAAGAACTCAAAGCGTTGGTGGAAAGTATTATATTTTTGTTATTGTAGATGAATATTCAAGATTCACCTGGGTGCTATTTTTGAAGGCTAAAAGTGAGGCCACACAAGCTTTTTCAAAATTTGCAAAAGGAGTTCAAAATAAAAAAGGATATTCTATTGTGTCCATTAGGAGTGATCATGGTGGTGAAGTAGACAATGTTGCATTTGAAAATTTTTGTATTGAAAATGGTTTTGAACATAATTTTCCACACTTAGAACTCCACAACAAAATGGCGTTGTTGAGAGGAAAAATAGGACTATCCAAAAAATGGCTAGGACCATGTTACTTAGAAATAATTTGTGAAAATATTTTTAGGCTAAACCTGTTAATACCGCATTTGGAATCCAGGCAAAAGAGAAGTAACCATAGCTACCCTCGAGTCAAGGGCAGTATCACCAAGCTAGTGGGTCTAGCATGAAGCATGTTGAGGTGAAGACAGTCGCTTAGAAAAGAAAATTCAGTCGTTTTGGGAAGACCACTTTCCAAGATCTTTGAATTGAAGAGATCTTGCTACGATTGCCACCAAGAGAGCTTCCAAATCCATTACCCAGGAATTAGAGACATCATAAGAAATGTGAATTCCACCAAGTAACCGATCGCAAGACTGACGATTATACTCGTCTCCACATAAGATCTAAGACTCGATCAACAAGGGCTAGATTCCTGACCTATAGACATATGAAACCAACAGAAGAAGTAAGCCACTGCCCAATTAAAATCTGGTACCTCTTCCAGTGACCAACATGATTAGGTCAGGTTTGACTGAGGAGCAAGTCATGAACTCCTTTCAAGAAAGTAGATCGAGAAAGACTGAGAAAGCCAAGAGAAGGGAGAATTCCAAGTTTGAACAATTAGAAAAGTCCATTAGAAAAGTGGCCACGAAGAAAAAGTCCAAGGCTAAAGGGTCCAAGGTCAAAGAACCTAAAGAAGAAGAGCCCAAAGAGATCACTGAGAGGGTGAAAGACGAGCCCATTCCTTTTGCAGCCCAGATTTTTACAAAGAAGGGTGGATGGACCAATATTATAGTAAAGGGAGTTAAGCAAAGCTTAGAACCCAACTTTGTATGCCTTAATGACCAAGAGGAGGAAAAGCCACAAGAAGAAGAAAATGAAGAAGTTGAAGTGATACCTGCCAAGAAGAGGTCCACGCAATCGAGTGCTTTTGCCAAGAAATGGATGGCTAGAAAAGAGGCTAGAAAAGGCCCACCATCTAGAAGGCTTAAAGTAAAGAAGGGTAGCAAAGTTAGGAAACGAAAGCGAGTTGAGAACCTTGAGCAAAGAGAGAGCTTACCGAGAAGGTGTAAAGACGTAAGAATCATGGGAATTTGGGATGATATTCCTAAAGTCAAGTCCCTTCCGAACTTTTAGGTTGACTTTAGCAGCGATAAAGAAGAAGAAGTGAGAGTTAAGAGAGAAACACACAAGGGAGAAACACTTAAGGGTGAGAGTAAGAGTGTAAAAGGAGTAACAAAGAGTGGAAGATTTTACCATGAGAAGGAGAAGGAGAAACCGATTGAGAAAACCACTAAGAAGAGCAAAGAAGTTGTTATAGAAGAACTAAAGAAGAAGAAGACCAAGTGATCAATAGTTGAAAGAAAACTCAAGTGAATGCTAAAGAAGAAGAAGACCAAGTGATCAATAGTTAAAAGAAAACTCAAGTGAATGCTAGCATTTGGGATTTGTTGATATCATCCCAAAAGCATAGAGAAGCCATGGTGAAGGCTTTGGTAGAGGTGGAAATATCAATGGCTGCTACTCCTAATAAAATACTAACTCCCTTAATTAGAGGAGAATCCACTGGGGTAAATGGGAAAGGAATGAACACCTTCACTGATAAAGATCTACCTTTCGAAGGAAGGAATCATAACAAGTCATTATTCATCAATGTTGAGATTGGTAGGAAGACATCTCCTTGCATCATGGTGGATAATGGGTCTACCATTAATACTGTGCCTATGAAGATATTGTACAAGTACGGGGTCAGTGAAGACGAGCTTGAGCCTTGTGAGATGGTGATCGGGGCTTATGATGACCCATAGAGGAGTGCCATTGGGACCTTCAAGGTGTTAGTAAAGACTGGGCCAATTGAAGTTATGACATAATTTGCAATCCTTGACATTCCAGTCTCATTTCCGACCTTGTTGGGATAAGCATTCTTGGTGGAGTTCTTTCCATCTTACATCAAAAGATCTGGTTCAACATAGATGGGGAGATCGAGACCATTCATGCAACCTCAAGAATTGCACCAGTTGCTTTAAGAGTAAAGGTTGGAGTGATACCTTACATGGGAGGCTTTCATGTGGCCATGATTGACGAAGTCAACCCAATTATAATAGGAATAATAAAAAAGCAAGGATACTTGCCAAGAACTAGGCTTAGGAGGAATGGACATGGTTTACCATCTTTTCCAGATTTCAAGGGACAAACTTCTAGAAGAGATTCTATGAATTCGAAAGGGAAGAGGAAGACTTTGAGCCTAAGAAGCGGAGATTCATGAAATTTGCTAAGGCCCAAGATATGAAGTACTTGGGAGCTACTAAACCATGGGATTTCAAGGGAATGTTGAAGCTCATATTCAAAATCTTTAAGGATATCCTTCAGGCAAGAGTCTTCAAGGAAAATGACTTGGTTGAGGAAATACAAAAGATGACCATCCAGGAGGAGAAGCCTCAAGATCAAGTACAGCCAATTGATCCAGCCATCAACCTTGCTTCCTTCATCGAAGAAGGAATCAAAAATGTATTTCATGAGGATATATTTGTACCTAACCTCTTTGAAGAAGAGGACATTATTTATATTTCTAAATCTAAAGCAATAAAGAATCAATTTGCTTACTTGTGTGATGTCTTTCCTAATGGCATTGTACATCATAATTTGCATTTCACTAGCATATTTGACATCCATACCATTCAAACTCATGACATTGGTACAATCGAAAAACCCAAGAACATATGTATTACACTTGACACAACTCCTAAAGAGAGAGAGAAATTTGAAAAATTGTTAAAGAAACATGAAGAAGTCTTTGCCTGATCTTATGATGACATGCCTGGAATTGAGAGAAGCATACAATTCCAACCAGTCTGCATAAGCAGAAGCTAAGAAGGTTGAGATCGAAATAGGCTCAAAAAATTAAAGAGGAAGTACCCATGAAATCGAAGCCAAGTTTTAGAAGTGGTGAAATTTCCAAAATGGTTAGCCAATATCGTGCTAGTGCCAAAAAAGGATGGAAGGGTCTGAATGCATGTGGATTATCAAGACTTGAATAAGGCTTCATCGAAGGATGATTTTTCTTTGCCTCATATCAATGTGTTGGTGGACAATGCTGCTGCCAATGTGATGTTTTCCTTTGTAGATGCATTTTTTGGTTACAACCAGAAAATGATGGCCAATGAAGATAAGATGAAAACGGCTTTCATTACGAAATAGGGAACCTATTGTTATAAGGTGATGCCCTTTGCATTGAAGAATGCAGGCGCAACTTACCAACGAATGACAACAATACTCTTTCATGACATGATGCATAAGGAGATAGAAGTCTATGTAGATGACATGATGGCAAAGTCTTTGACTCGAGAAGACTACTTTGAAGCTTTTGATAGAGTCCTAAAAGGGTTGAAGAAATACAAGCTACAACTAAATATAAAAAAGTGTGTCCTTAGAGTCACCTCTAGGAAGTTACTAGGGTTTGTAGTTGGCAAGAAAGGGATAGAAGTTGACCTAGACAAGGTTAAAGAAATTATGGGGATGCCATCACCAAAGATTGAAAAAGAAGTTCAAGGGTTTCTTGGGAAGATCCATTATACCAATCGATTTATTGCCAAACTGATGACTATTTATGCACTAATCTTCAGGCTTTAAAGAAGAATTAGTCGATGGAATGGAATGATCAGTGCCAAGAGGTATTTGAGAAAATTAAGAAATACTTACAAAATATACCAGTTTTGAGACCACAAAAACCTGGTAAGAATTTTATTCTCTACTTGGCTTTCAAGGAGGAGGCCATCGATGCTATGCTGGCACAAGAAGATGAGAACTGCGTAGAACATACCATCTATTATTTTAGAAAGAAGTTGCTACCGTACGAGATGAAGCATAACTATATGGAGAAAACATGCTTAGCCATGGCTTGACATTCAAAGAACTTGAGGCATTATTTTCAGTCTTATGAGATTAACTTTGTCTCAAAGGAGGATCTAATGAAGTATCCTTACAAAGCACCATCATTGGTGGGAAAGCTAGCAAGATGGCTGGCCCAATTGTTAGAATTTGACATTGAGTATGTCATTAAAGAGGTGTTGAAAGGAATGGTAGTAGCAGAGTTTTTGGCCATGAATCTAGTCAATGATGATGAGCCATCGGAGTTGGAATTCCTAGATGAACATCTAGGGGTAATCTCGATAATAGGATGAAGGATGTTCTTTGATGAAGTTGTTAATCGCAATGGTGCTAGAATAGGAGTTATTCTAGTATCACCAGTAGAAGAAGTCATTCCATTCGCTAAAATGTTGGAGTTTAGAGTCACCAACAACATGGTTGAGTACGAAGCCTGTGTCATTGGGTTGGAAGTTGTGATTACAATGGGCATACTGATGAAATAGAAGTGTTGGGAGATTCAAAATTGTTCATCTCTCAAGCCTGTGAAGATTGGGATTTATGGGAAGGAAGGTTAAAATCGTACCTTGAGCACATCAGAAGGTTAGTTGGGAGGTTCAAGCAATGTACCTTGTTTGATTTTGATTATTTGATTTAGGTTAGGAAATGCCATGATAACCCCGTTTAAGCTAGAAATGCCACGAAATTATGAATTAATATGAATTATGCTGTAATAGCAATATGCTAGAATGTCATGGTAGAATTATCAAATCTATGCTAGAATGCCATGATACTAGATTATGGGTTTCTATTGAATTAATTGATTTATGAATATATGAATATGTTATGAATAAACCATGTTTAGAAGTGCTATTGAATGATGCCATGAAGTGGTGGTGGACTCACATTAATGGTGAGGGAACATCACTTATAATTGAATTAATGTGTGAATGCTATATTTAAAGTGTTTAGAAATAGAATTACTTTATTTATTATTGAAGAACAATCAAAGTAATCCTCTTCCCCTGTCCCCCATGTCTGAAGAAAATGTAACTCTATCCTCCTTCCTTTTCTATGTACGAATATACAACTATTATGAATGAAATCACCTCACACGTCTTAAAGAAGATAAAATGAACATTATGTGCGTAAAACAAACAACATTAAGTGAACAAAGTAACGGCATGAGATGTCATCATTTGGTATTTCCTAGTGGAGGTCAGATCTTGATCCGAGCAAGTCGAATGACTCGTACCTAACTTCTTAAACCCATCTCTGAAGGGATAAGGGTAGTTTAGGTCCCAAAGTGAGGGATTGAATTACCCCATTCATTCCTAATTGAAGAATTAGGTGCTCACTCCATTTCTTTAGACGTGGTCATGGCTCGTTTATGTTCCCTTGAATCTCAAAAGAGGATTTGACAAAGTGTCGTGGTCGTAAATGCTTTGGTGGGATGAAAGCCCGGTTCATAGTGGTAACTCCATCGGGGATAAGGAAAGTTGATTCTGATTGGGATACCAAAATCTAATACCTCATGTTAATATCTTGACTCCTTGCACCACTAAACTTTGCACACAATGAGCCCGTATTACCCAAACCAGCCATATGGCATTAGCATGAGAAGTCTTTGGCTCAATTCGACCCTTAGACGACTCATGTTGGTGTCACCACCTTTGAGCATATACCATTGACTTGGTATAAAAAGAGACCAGCCCAAGGGGCACCTCTTGCTCGAAGGAGCCTAGACCATTGGACCCTTGAGTCTGAAGCCCATATAGATGAATCTAGAAATTTTCAATAGGATAAATGTCGAAAACCCATGTTG
Organism: Boswellia sacra; assembly: GCA_013180625.2. Classification (NCBI taxonomy): domain Eukaryota; kingdom Viridiplantae; phylum Streptophyta; class Magnoliopsida; order Sapindales; family Burseraceae; genus Boswellia; species Boswellia sacra. Next base: position 107,445 of record SNVD02000244.1, read on the forward strand.
AAATGCACGTCTATGGATGTAAATTCCCCACGATTAGAAGAACATTAACTCAACCCTCATCGAACCATAAACGAGTGCCACATGTTAAGTCACCTATAAAAACAAAATAGGGACATTTGCCACGAGTTAAGGTTATCATGACATTTAGAAGCCATGTTATGATAATCACCTAGAATTCAACATTAATTTGAATGGTATAATTAAGTAAGAGAAAATTGTATTCTTACGTCCCATGATGATGACTTTGGAATGAGGCAAAAAATCATAGGAAAAGAGACTCAACCTCACATGCGTAGGAGGAATAAAGTTGGAAGGCTAGAAGAATGTCTTTGCCCTTGCATGAGCATGCATCATGTTAATGCCATACGTGGATGCATGTATGGCATTAACACCTTTGTTTTGTAGTCATGTAGCTTGGGTTAGATGAAGTGGTCATTTGATAAGACCAGAGGGACCAGTTGCTAAAATGGCCATACCCAACAACAATCAAAAGATGGCCCAAATGAGAGCTGACATGACTGGACTCCAAAAATAGATAGCCCAACTCATTGCAGCACTCCAAAATGGGCCCAACTGCATGAACCAGCTACCACCTAAAGGTGATGTTGATGGTGAGTCTAGTCAAGGAAGGGATAGGGAGAAAAGCCCAACCAACCAAGACAAGCCCGAATCGGTCAAGTAGTTGGCTAAAGACATGGAGAAAGTCCAATCTCCCTTGAAGAAGAAGGGGTTGAAAGGTGTCAAGGACCTAGATGATATCTTGCTCATGAGGAACAATGATTTGCCTTCCAAATTCCACAGGTCAGATTTGCCCAAGTTTAACGGAGAGGGCAATCTAAAGACATACCTAAGATTGTATGTTGCTATCATGGCCACCACTCATTTGTCAAAGGACTACATCTTGAAATACTTTATGCAATCCTTAGAACATAATGCAGTAGTATGGTACCATGATCTTTCTAAAACAATTCGAGAAGATTGGGAGAAGTTTTTCGAATAGTTTGTAGAGCAGTACTGCCATAATACCCAACCGGGGGTAACTTTGAGGGATTTAGAGATGACTCGCTAAAAGCCCAATGAGACTTTTTAATAATGCCTAGTCCGTTGAAGGGCCAAAGCTACTAAGATGATCATAAGGCCCATGGAGAAGGACCAGGTCCGTATGGTAATCAATGGAGCCCATGCATTCATCAGTGATACACTAGCAGCCTTTTTGATCAAAACTTTTGAAGACTTGCATGATTTGGGTATCCAAATAGAAGATTTGGAGACCAGGCAGAGAAGAAGCAATGACCATTACCCTCGAAGAAATTAGGGGCAATACCACCAAAATAGTGGATCTAGCATAAAGAATGTTGAGGTGAAAGTGGTAGTCCGACAAAAGAAATTCAGTCCTTTGGGGAGACCTTTGTCAATGATCTTTGAAAGGTTGAGAGTCAAAGGGATCTTGCAACCATTGCTGCTGAAAGAGAGCTTTCAAATCCAATACCAAGGAATTAGAGGCATCACAAGAAGTGTGAGTTCCACCAAGTGACCGGTCACAAGGCTGATGATTGCACTCGTTTCCGCCATGAGATCTAAGATTTAATTGACAAGGGCCAGATTCGTGTCCCAGAGGTGCACGAGCCCAACATGAGGAGTAATCCACTACCCAATTACAATTGGGTACCTCATCCAATGACCAATATGATTGGGTTAGGCTTGACCAAAGAATAAGTCATGAACTCCTTTAAAGAAAGTAAATTCGAGCAATGCTGAAAGAGCCAAGAGAAGGGAGAAGTCCAAGCTCAAACAACAAGAAGGGTCTACTAGAAAGGTGGCCACGAAGAAGACACCTAAGATTGAAAAACTCAAGGTTAAAGAGCCCAGAGAAGAAGAGCCCATTTCTTTGGCAGCCAATATCTACACCAAGAAGGGTAGTGAAAGGAGCCAAACAAAATTTAAAACTTCAATTTGTGTCCCTCAATGACCAAAGGAGGAGAAGGCACAAGAAGAAGATGAAGAAGAAGAAGAAGTTAAGATGACGTCTACCAAGAAGAAGTCCATATCATCGAGTACCTTTGCCAAGAAGTGGATGGCTGGAAAAGGGGCCAGAAAAGGCCCACCACCTAGAAGACTCAAGGTAAAGAAGGGTAGTGAAGCTAGGAAAGGGAAGCGAGTTAAGAGTCTTGTGAGTAGAGAGAGCTTGCCTAAGAAGTGTAAAGAAGTGAAGGTCATGGGAATATGGGATGACATCCAGAAGTGTAAAGAAGTGAAGGTCATGGGAATATGGGATGACATCCGTAAAGTCAAGACTCTTCCAAACTTTTGGGTTGACTTTAGTAGTGATGAAGAAGAAGAAGTGAGATTTAAGGAGAACCACTTGAGGGTAAGAGTGATAAGGAGTGGGAGATTTTACAATAAGGAGGAGAAGGTGAGAACAACTAAGAAAACTGTCGAGATGGGCAAAGAAGTTGCCAAGGAAAAAACAAAGGAAGAAAAAGAAGACTAAGTCATCAAGCAATTAAAGAAGACCCAAGCGAATGCTAGCATTCAGGATTTGTTGATATCACCCCAAAAGCATAGATAAGCCATGGTGAAGGCCTTGGCGAAAGTGAAAATATCAATGGTTATTACTACAAATGAAATATTGGCTACCATGATCGGAGTAGCATCCAAGGGGGTAAATGAGATGGGTGTAATCACCTTCACCGATGAAGACGTACCTTTCAAATGAAGGAATCATAACAAGCCATTGTTCATTGCCATGGAGATTGGTAGGAAGATGTCCCCTTGTATCATGGTGGATGATGGATCTGCCATCAAGATTGTGACAAAGAAGATTTTGCACAATTATGGGGTTGATCAAGATGAGCTTGAGCCTTGTAAGATGGTGATCAAGTCCAACGATGACTTGAAGAGGAGTGCCATTAGGATCTTTAAGGCATTAGTGAAGACTAGACCAATTGAAATAATAACAGAATTCATAGTCCTCGACATTTTAGTCACATTTGCTGCTTTGTTGGGATGAGCATGGTTCCATCTGCTTAGTGGAGTTCCTTCGACTTGCATCAGAAGATCAAATTCAACATAGATGGGGAGATTGTGACCATTCATGCCACCTCAACTATTGCACTACTTGCTTGATACCTTACATGGGAGGTTTTCACATAGCCATGATTGATCAAGTCAACCTAATTGTCGCTAGGATAACGAAGAAATAAGGATATTTGCCAGAAATAATACTTAGAAGGAATAGACATGGTTTACCATCCCTTCCAGACTTCAAAGGCCAAACTTCCAGGAGAGGTTTGGGCCATGTGTCTAATAGGGAAGAGCAAGACTTTGAGCCTAAGAAGGGGAGGTTCACCAAGTTTGTCAAGGCCTATGATATGAAGTATGTGGCAACTACTGAACCATGGGTTTCCAAGGGAATGTTGAAGCCTGGATTTGAAATCTTCAAGGACATCTTTTAAGAAGGAATCTCCAAGGGGAATGACTTGGTTGAGGAAATAGACAAGATGACCATCAAGGATGAGAAATCTCAAGATCAAGTACCACCAATAGACTCATCCATCGACCTTGCCACCTTCATCAAGGAAGGAATGAAAGATGTATTTTATGAGGATGTATTTGTGCCCAGCCCTTTTGAAGAAAAGGACATTGTTTATGTATCCAAATTTAATGCAATAAAGAATCAGTTTGCTTACTTGTGTGATGTCTTTCCTAATGGTATTGTGCATCATAATTTGCATTTCACTAGCATATTTGATATCCATACCATTACAAACTCATGACATTAATCTTGGTACAATTGAAAAACCCAAGAACATATGCATTGCACTTGATACAACTATTGAAGAGAGAGAGAGAGAGATTTGAAAAATCATTAAAAAAACATGAAGAAGTCTTCGCTTGGTCCTTTGATAACATGCCTGAAATCGATAGAAGTATCACTAAGCATACAATTTTTAACTTATCTGCACATGAGGCCAGTCAAGCAGAAGTTGAGAGGGTTGAAATCGAAACGGGCTTAGAAAATCAAGGAAGAAGTTTCCAAGTAGATTGAAGCCAAGTTTCTAGATATGGTGAAGTATCTAGAATGGTTAACCAACATCGTGCCAGTGCTAAAGAAGGATGGCAGGGTTTAAATGTGTGTTGATTACTAAGACTTGAATAAGGCCTCACCAAATGATGATTTTCCTTTGTCTCATATTAATGTGTTAGTGGACAGCACTACCGCCAGTGTGATGTTTTACTTTATATATGGGTTTTCAGGGTACAACCAGATAATGATGGCCACTAAAGACAAGATGAAAACGGCCTTCATTACGGAATGGGGAACCTACTATTACAAGGTGATGCCCTTTGGGTTGAAGAATGCAAGGATAACTTACCAATGAATGACAACGATACTATTTCATGAAATGATGCATAAGGAGATAGAAGTCTATGTGAATGACAATATGGTGAAATCCGAGACTTGAGAAGGTCACTTTAAAGCTTTAGACAGATTCCTGTAAAGGGTTAAGAAGTACAAGCTACAGCTAAATCCAAAAAGTGTGTTTTTGGAGTCACCTTAAGGAAGATGTTAGGATTCGTAGTTGGCAAGAAGGGGAGAGAGGTAGACCCAGACAAGATTAAAGCAATTACGGAGATGCCATCACCAAAGATTGGAAAGAAGTTCGAGGGTTTCTTAGAAAGATCCAATATATCATTCGGTTACATTACAAAAGTGACGACAGTTTGTGTATTGATCTTCAATCTTCTCAAGAAGGATCAGCTGATAGAGTGGAATGATCAATGCCAAGAGACATTTGAGAAGATTAAGAAGTACTTGGAAAATCTGCCAGTATTGAGACCGCGGAGACCTGGGAAGAATTTGATTCTTTATTTGACTCTTGAAAAGAAGGCCATAGGTTCTATGCTAGCATAAGAATATGAGAATGGTGTAAAGCATGCCATCTATTATCTTAGTAAAAAGTTGCTCTCATACGAGACGAAGTATAGCTATGCGCAGAAAACATGCTTAGCCATGGACTGGCTCTCGAAGAAGTTGAGGCATTATTTTTAGTCTTATAAAATTAAGGTTGTCTCGAAGGAAGATCTCATAAAGTATATTTATTAAGCACTATCTTTGTTGGGCAAATGCTAGTTTCGATTGTCAGAATTTGACATTGAGTATCTCAAGGAGAAGGTGGTAAAAGGAAGGGCAATAGTAGAATTTTTGGCCATGAATCTGATCGATGATGATGAACCATAGGAGTTGGATTTGGATTTCCTATATGAAAATGTAGGGGTAATGTTGATAATAGGATGGGGAATGTTCTTTGGCAGAGTTCTCAATAGAAATGGTGTCCAAATAGTAGTTATTCTGGTCTCACCAACTAAAGAAGTTATCCCTTTTGCTAAGAAGCTGGAGTTAGTCACCAATAATATGGCTGAGTATGAAGCCTATACCTTTGGTTTGGAAGTTGTGATTATGGTTATCGATGAAATAAAAATGTTGGGAGATTCAAAGTTAGCAATCTCTCAAGCCAATGAAGATTAGGATCTAAGGGAAGGAAGGTTGAAACCATATCTGAAGCACATTAGAAGGTTAATTGGGAGGTTCAAGTGAACCTCTGTCCATTTGCCTAGAAACGAGAATCAGATGGCAAACGCTTTGGCTTCTTTGGCAGCAGTTTGGGTAAGTACTCAAGAATTGCTGTTAAGGCCAATAGTGATATCATAAGCATGGGACCCTTGTTACATGGAACCCCATGTAATGGAGGATGAAGTGGATGAGAAGCCATGGTTATATGACTTAAAGAGATAATTGGAAGAGAGGATTGTGCCAGATAAGGCTATCGAGAAAGATAGGGTTGTACTACAAAGGTTTGCCCAACAATTTACTTGTCATCAATTGAGGTGTACAAGAGAATGCTAGAAAGGATGCAATTGAGTTGTGTTGATGAGAAAGAAGCTAGAAGGCTCATGGAGGAAATCCATAGTGGTGTATGCGGACTACATATGAATAGACTAATGCTCATGAAAAAGATATTAAGACAAGGCTTTTATTGGCTAACGATGGAGACAGATCGTGTCCAACTTGTGAAGAGATGTTGCTAGTGCTAGATCAATGGAAACTTGATTCATCAACCACCCTTGGAGCTACAAGTTATGGTGGCATTATGGTTGTTCGCTACATAGGGAGTTAACATTATAGGCAAGATAAGGCCGTTAGCCTCTAATGGGTATAGATATGTGTTGGTGGCAATTGACTACTTCATCAAATAGATAGAAGCTAAGTCCTATAGCAAACAAAGGGCAAAGCAGATGACGAAGTTCATTGAGAAGAACATTATATGCAGATTTGGGGTGCCGCATCACAATGCCACTGACAATAGGGTTCATTTCCAGGCTGAGACTAAAGCCTTGTTTGAGAAATATAGGATTGAACATCATAAGTTGTCTCCATATGTGACTGACAATAAGGTTCATTTCTAGGCTAAGACTAAAGCTATATTTGAGAAATATGGGATTGAACATCATAAGTCATCTCCATATTGGCCATAAGCAAATGAAGTAGCAAAAGTAGCCAATAAACATATCAAGAAGATGTTGGCCAAAATAGTGTAGACATATAAATATTGGGCAAAGAAGCTATTGTTTGTGCTATCACCACAGGAAAAACAGTTTTCAGCGACAAATTTTTTTGCGACGAAATAAAATTCATTGCTGAAGGACACTTTTTGCAATGAAATTTCTATTTCGTCGCTGTATCTCGTCGTAAAAAAGGAGAGGGGAAGAATTTTTTCTGAATTGTATTTAGCGACGAAAGTACATCGCAATATACAATTTATTGCGATGAAAAACTAAATCGTAGCTATATAGGCGGACGAGATGAAGGAAATATTTTAGCGACAAAAAATTCGTCCCAAAATATCACTTTTAGTGATGAAATTTCCTTGCAGAATCTCATAACAAAATAAGGAAAAATTTAAAAAATACGGAAACCTTTTAGCAACAATAAATTCATCACAGAAAGCTTTATATACCCCTTTTAACGACAAAAGTTCATCGCAGAATCTCATAAGAAAATTAGAGGAAAATGCAATACAGGAAACCTTTTAGTGACAAATAAGTTCTCGCTAAAGGTTTCCTATATCGCTTTAAGCAACCAACTTTCGTCGCAGAATCCGATTACAAAATAAACGAAAATAGAAATATGGCAAACCTTTTAGCGACGATAAATTCCTCACAGAAAGTCCCCTATATTCATTTTAGCGACAAAATTTCGTAGCATATTCTCAAAACAGAATAAGAAAACCTTTTATCCATGAAATTGCGTTGCATAATCTAATACCTAAAAACGGTGGTAACTATAGTGGAAAAACCTTTCAGCGACAATAAATTCGTTGCATAAAGTTTCTGAAATTTCTATGAGCGACGAAATATCATCGCAAAATATTATATCGAAACAAGGCAAAATAAGGACACTATACAACATGGTAAACTTTTTAGCGATGACACATTCCTTGCATAAAGTTTCATATATTTCGTTTTTCGACAAAATTTCGTCGCAGAATCTCATCAGAAACCTAGGGAGAGATGCAATGTAATAAACCTTTTAGCAACAAATAAGTCCTCGCAAAAAGTTTCCTATATCGCTTTCAGCAACGAAATTTCATCACAGAATCCAATTACAAAATAAACAAAAACAAAAATATGGCAAACCTTTTAGTGACGAGAAATTCCTCGTATAAAGTCTCCTATATTTCTTTCAGCAACAATATTTCGTAGCACAATCTCAAATCAAAATACAAAAGCCAAGTAAAGCTTTTATCGACGAAATTACGTTGCATAATCTAATACCTAAAACCAAGGAAAAGCAATATGGTAAAACCTTTTAGCGACAATATATTTGTTGCAGAAAGTTCTTACATTTCTATCAACAACGAAATTGCGTCGCAACATATAACATCAAAATAGGGGAAAATAGGGAAAATATGCAATATGGAAATGAAAGATTATAAGTTTAGCTTGTAACTTGTAAGTTAAGAATAAATGAAAGTGATCAATTATATTTAACTAATTGAGACTAGCGATGGTATTAGTTAATGATTTATACCATATAATCTAATTTATTGTGTTTTAAATAAGTGATACTATAAATCTCAATATTATTAATTAAATCAATTGTCAAAAATAGTTAATATGTACTTTTCTTACATTTAGATTAATTATCAATTAAATCATTTACCTAAAACAGTTAATATAAAACGGAAACATTGTAAAGTTTATTAATTATTTTTTCCTTGCTAATTATTAATTAAATCAAATGCCTATGATAGTTATGGAACAAGTTAGTACAAAATTAGAACATTAGATTAATTAATTCTATTAATGGTAGGCTTGGAACCAGGGTGGGACGGGTACGGGGCAGCAGGTATCCAACCCGCCCCGCCCCATTGCCCCTTTGCGGGGCGGGGCGAGGTGGGGCAAAAAAATTTTGAGCGAATCCATACCCGCCCCACCCCGGCCCGCCCCTATTTGAATTATTACATAACGCCCCTATAATCTGTATATTTTTACGATTTTATCCCCTGCAACATTTGCATCTTTGCAAATAACTCCCTTATCAATTTCTCATCATATCATTTATAACTATGATCATTTTTTAACAATCATAAAAGCAATAAATCTTTAAACTAAAATTAAAATGATTGTATATTAACATTTGATTTTATTAGTAATAATGTTACATACTCTATTAAAAATATGTTAAAAGTGTATTGTTGCTTGTAAATTAGTTAATTGATAAATTTTAAAATAGTTGATAATACAATTAAATAATTTTCCAATGGCATGTTGATTTAATTTCAATCTAATAATAGTAATAATATGATTGGTATATACTAATTAATTAATATTATAAATATTTATGAAACATTAATAATTTAATTAATTAATTAAAATTAATATAAATCACATATTTAAAGTTATAAGATTATTTTTATAATATTTCTATATACATATTTAGAAAATAATATATTGATTATATTAAGCATATACATTTTTAAAATAATCTTGTTAATATTACAATAATTTAATTAGTACTTAGTAATCTATATTAAGATTGTATATGTTATACAAATTTAATTACTGTATACAAATATTTAATTACCATTTGATTTTATTAATAATAATATTACATACTTTATTAGAAATAATGTTAAAAGTGTATTATTCTTTTAAACTAGTTAATTAACATTTTTTTCAAATAGTTGATAATACAATTAAATAATTTTTCAATAGTATGTTGATTTAATTTTAATATAATAATATTAATAATATGATTGGTATATACTAATTAATTAACATTATATATATTTATGAAACATTAATAATTTAATTAATTAATTTAAATTACCCATTTATGATAAATCATATATTTAAGGTTATAAGATTACTTTTATCATATTTCTATTTACATATTTATAAAGTAATATATTGATTATATTAAAGATATATATTTTTAAAATAATCTTGTTAATATTGCAATAATTTAATTAATACTTAGCAATCTATATCAAGATTGTATATATTATACAAATTTAATTACTATAAAATATAAATATTTAATTACCATTAATTGCCATTTGATTATATTAGTAATAATGCTACATACTTTACTAAAAATAATGTTCAAAGTGTATTATTACTTGTAAACTAGTTAATTGAAAATTTTTCAAATAGTTGATAATACAACTAAATAATTTTTTAATAGCATGTTGATTTAGTTTCAATCTAATAATAGTAATAATATGATTGACATATATCAGTTAATTAACATTATATATTTATAAAAAATTCATAATTTACTTAATTAATTTAAATTATAATAAATCATAAATTTAAGGTTTTAAGATTATTTTTACAATATTTCTATTTACATATTTAGAAAATAATATATTGATTATATTAAAGATATATATTTTAAAAATAATCTTGTTAATATTGTAATAATTTAATTAGTACTTAATAATCTATATTAAGATTGTATATATTATACAAATTCAATTATTATAAAATACAAATATTTTATTTTGTCATTATAACATGACAAATTGATGTTAATATATTAAAAGATGTTAATTATAAATTAAAATGTAATTTTTATTAAATTATTTGCATTGTTTGTAAAATTATTAAGAATTTATATAGATAAAAAGTTTAACAAATATAACATAAGAAATTACATTACAGTTCTAAAATTTTAAAATTTTATAAACACACCCCTAAAACTTGCGGGGCGGGGCGGGGCGTGTCTATGGGTCCAACCGTTGGACCCGGGGCCGGACCCGCCCTGGCCGGGGCAAAAATATTTTGCCCCAGACCCGCCCTTATGAAGCTCTGGGGCGGGTCTTGACCCGTCCCATTGGATCGGGTCTGACCGAGGCCCCGGACCCAATGGGGCAAATGCCCAAGCCTAATTAATGGTAATGTGCTTAGTATATTGTGTCTATTAATTAATCAATAATGTATAATGCTTAGTAATTATAGGGTTGTTAATAAACCAAATCTTTTTTTATCTAAGATCATGTTACATTAAACTAATTACAGGCCAATCACATTACATATAATTGCATGAAGTGAAATTGGATTATGGAAAGTTTATTATTATTATTTTTATTATAAAACTTAATAGCTAAGATAATATCGTACATATGCACTCTAATTTCATTATTTTTTATTAAGTTATAATAATCTAATTTAGTGATTCAATTTGATTAATTTTTATTTAGAATTGAATACTAATGAACTAAAATTAGGTATAGAAGTTCTTTATTTTGAAATGAATCACCAATCGATTAAACAAATTTGCTTATAAATTTTATTAATCAATTAGAATGGCTTAAACTAAGATAATTACATAAACTAACATTATATAAATATATATATATATATATATATATATATATATATATATATATATATAGATATGGTCAAATAAGATATAATATTTGTTAAAATTTTTATAAGTTTTGCAGTTTACAAGTATGTGTATCATAAAAATAGGTGTCAAAATATATTGTAATAGAATTATTAAACCAATCACTCGACATTTTTTAACTAAATAAAGACTAATTTATGATTTTCTACTTTTGTAATGATAATGAGTTAATTATTCAACTCTTTTAAAATGTACAAATATTTATAAGATTATTTTGTTTAATTTAATTTAATTTCATTTAATTTTACTAAGATAAAATAAATTATAACATACAAATAATTAAATAATCTTAACTTAATATACAATTAACTAATGGCTAATATAGAAATTTATTTAACTAAAAATATGGACTGAACAGAAAATTTGTTTTAAGCGGCAATAAAAGAGCCAAAGCCCACCAAAATTTTTGAAATAGGACAAATTTTCATATGCCCAACACTTGGTTTTTCATGCCTAATCTGATTGATCCTGAAGTTAAAAGGCATAGCACCTCCGTCTCCTTCCTCTCCTCCGTTGCCCACCGATAGGCTCCCGCCATACGCTCCACGCTCCACGGCTATCTGCCTGTCTCGACTCCTCTCTCTTTCTGTTGTGGTGCCTGTTTTACCTCCTCTCTCTCTACGGCCCTCCACACTTATCGGCCTGGTTTGCCTCCTCTCTCTCCCCCGTTGACCACTGCCATTCTCTCTCTCTACCCTCCGGCCTGCACACTCAACGGCAGGCTGCCTCTCTGACCTCCTCTCTCTCCTGCACTGCCAAGCCCTTCAAACTTGTCTGCTTGTCTCACCTGCTCTCTCTCCCGCATTGCCCATGCCAGGCTCGCCATATCGTCGACGTTCCATGACCGTATCTCCTCTCCATTCCACTGCAAGTTAAATTGAGGTCGGATTCTGGGGTTCAGAGAACTGCATCTTTGGTGGCTGGTGATAACAGAGGCAAGCAAAGACTACAAGCTGAACTTAAATGCCTCGAGCAAGAAGCTAGATTCTTGGAGGTTAGTTTATTCTTTAATGTTTCTTGGTTAGTTGATTGTGTTTGCGTCTGAATGAGAAATGGTAATATTAAAGTGGATTATGGTATCGACAACCTTGTGCATTGTTCATGAGGGAAGGGCAAAATAGAATCTTTTTGTTGTTTTTGAATATCAAATTTGGAGTTGCAAGTTGTGGGCTCGTAGAGATGTTGGTAGAATAAATGTGCAAATTTGGTAGTTTATTCTGTAGAAGAGGGGGAGAAGAAATATAAAATGAAAATAAAAAAATTGATATATTAATTTTTTGTAAAAATATATTTTTAATATCTTTTTTATTCGATTGCTGCAAAGATGACAATCATCCTTGAGTATTTATCAGTTTCAAGCGGCAAACTGATTGAGGTCTTTCATGTTGCTATTGAAATTTAAGAGTCTTAAAAGAATCTCAAAGTTTATTATGTCTATGGCCCCACCTCTTCCAATTACTAGAAAGTATAGGTTGCATATTCCAAAAGCACCAAGATTTTAAAAAATGAATTATTGCTAGAATTAACACAACTTTATGATTAATGGTTCACAAAAACAAATATAAGTAAATCTTGATCATATAATTTCTAAATTCACGTCGCATCTCGAGATCAAAGACTAAGCTAAGCTTAAATTAGAAAATCCAAAATCATTCAAAAACTGTGATTTCTCATAGAATTCATGTAATGTCACATTATCCGTTCAAATATTTTTCTTCCATCTTGCTGCATTGTCGTGTTGCTCATTGAGGTACATATCCCTGACTCTGCATTCCAATAAACTAGTAGAGAAGTGTTACGACAGCTCTTTACAGATTACAAAGTAAATAAAGAGTAGGTTGTCCAAGCAAGCCGTATCGTTAACAAGTGTGGAAATGCCTGCCCTTTGCATATCTACCTCCTCATTTTCCTTACTCTACCAAATTGATAACAAGTGTCCTCTAAGCTCCACTTTTCATCTCCAACTTTTGCCTCCTTTATAAAAGCCCATGTCTATTGATTCTTCTTTAGCTTAGAAGCAGCAGAAGATACTTTAGGATCTTGATTAGAAAAAATTCTAATAATAAAAAGCCATGTCTCTACTACCATGCCCAAAGCCAATCCAAGAATTCCTCCAGCAGCACTCTGAAAATTAGGATTAAAAGACCATTGGTTTCAGCAAAACTTAGAAAACAAAGATGAAATAGTTTGAAGCAATTAGATATTAAAGGAGAAAAGTTTAACGATCCATAGGGACAAAAAAACATAAAATATGTTTAAGATGGTCTTCCAAAGGTACCATCACAGGACTGTGGCTAAACAGGGCTCTGAATGCTACATATCCAACTAAATAGCCAGTAAATATTATAAGCACAACATGTAAACCTGCAGATGTAAAAGTTAATCCAATCAGATAACTAAATCAAGATCTGATGCTTAGTGAAGAAAACTTCTTATAATGAGATGTCAATATATCAGACTGACCAACTAACCTGTGAACTGCAAGCCAGTAATTATTTACAAAGTAAGGTCATGGCGAGATACTGTCCAAATCAGTAGCCACCAGTATTAAACTTCATAAACAGTGGCGTACAATAATACAGTATGCACCAAATTAATGTAGGTTTACATCAAAGTAATGTAAGTGTTAAAAACATTTATGAGGGAATATATATTAAAAACGAAGTGGCTTATGACTTACCTGGTATGGATGTCACATCAAGTGTGTGTCAAATGCTTAGTTAATTAACTTGCTTAGGGAGTTGAGTTAATTTGTTAACTTGGGTTAAGCTTTAACCAAGTCTACTTTTACGTAAGAGAGCTGGGAAAGTAACTTAACTTCCTAAGCAAGCTAATTAACAAAGCTTCCTGCTATATCTGGTTTCTCACACACACTCTCACTTACACAGCAACAGGCACAAAAGACAGTAAATTAAGTAGAGATCCAGAAGAGAGTCAATGGGCTAATGTTGGGGTTCAAAGAGTGGTTGGTAATGGATTTGAATTATTACAATATATCAATGAGCAAATTAGATTTAGTTACAGTTGCAACCAAAAACTAATCATTTCTAGATAAATCTACAACTCTTCAGGCACAACAGAATTTAAGGACCAAACCATCAAACACTTTTTGATGCTATATAAGCAAAATCTTAGCCACTTCTGCACTCTGTATAACCTTTGATCTTGTAGAACTAAAAAATAAGGAAAAAGGTCACAAGACAAATTTTAACTTAGACAAATTTGCTTTGGTAGCACACAAGAAATGCCATAAAAAAGAAATGAAAATAGATTAAAGGGATTCAACTTTTCTTCTTCCACATAAAAAAAAAATTATAAAAGGAGATTAGATGAGCTTAAATTATTATCATTTTCTACTAGAATAAATATAAAAAATTGGAATATAAGGTAACTTGCCTTTTCACAGTTAAGGCACTGCTCATCAAACGGTGCATCAGTGTATTCAGGTTCCTCTACTATTGATCTATAAACATGTTTTTCAGATTATGATCTATTAACCGAGAAAATAGGTCTACATGCTTAACTGTGATTCTATCTTGAAGTCAGATAAATCATGTATATTGTTGGTTACGCCTAATTTCTGTTTGTTTATGTTTTCTGTTAAAATTATATAGATTCCCGTTGTTCAATCTAATCGAAGTGGTGATCTTAACGTCTAATTACAATTTTTTGAAAATATATATTTTTCAATCTAAGGTTGCTTGTTTGGCTCACTGTGCTGGCGCAAAAGTTGAAGCATTCCACACAAATCGAAGCACCATTGATGACTTCCGAAAGTTTTTAATCAGATGCTCCACTTCTGATGATTGTCATGTGATTTCGTCATACCATAGAGGAACTTTCAAATAGGTAATTATTAGCTTTGAATTACTTTGTTTCTTCCTTATCTCTACTGTGGCCTTTTAAAAAAAAAAAGGATTATTATTATTTTTCAGTTGGTGCTTCTTATATTTATAGCCTTTACTGCAATGTTAAATCTTGTTACATTCAAGTTGGAGAATATATGAAGATTTTGCGCCTGAATACAGTTTACAAATTCCAACTTCACTATTTAAACATGTCCCTTTCCATCAGGAAATCTTACACTACAGGAAAAACTGTTTACGGTTATAATCTGGTATAGAGTTCACATTCCTGTGACCCATGGCATCAGATTAATGACTTCATTGTTAGAACTGTCCTATGTTTTAAATAGTTTTGGAAGTTCCCTATTCTCTATGCAGGGGAGGACATTAAGATAAACTATATAGCAAGAAATTTTGAGAATAGTAGTAAAACAAGATGAATAGAAATAGTAGCTGACCAGTTAGTACCAAAACAAACACAAGGCATCTTTTTTCAACTCATTTTAAAATACAAAACTAACAATAGAAAATGGAAGAAGAAGAATAAAACAGGGTACACAGTTCAATTCGGTGAAACCAGTCTTAGCATATACAAGTTTATATCATCAATGGCTATATTCAAAATAACATCCCATGTATACAGTAATGCAGTACTTCAAGTAAAGGATTCTGAGACTCTTCCAGAACACTGGGAAGCAAACGAGATAACAATTCTTGCAGCCTCCATCCAGTAAAAACTTTCTGTCCATATACACATTTCCTACTTCTTGGTTTTTTGCAATCTGACCACCTATGGTATTCTTTGGACAAATAAAATTCCCCATAGTAAAATGACAATATATCCCCCATGTCCTTGGTCTCGGCAAATTTTTTTTTTCATGTCTATGCAAGCAGTGTTTAGGTGTACCTATCTACCCTTTATATCAACCTGAACTGTAATCTCATCCACTTTCAACTTTCAAGTTATACAGCTTTAATTAATATTATAAATAATTTTTCTTAAATTATAATTTTGATTCTGTTAATTTCTGTTTGATTAATTAGTATTTCATTTCTTTTTGAGAAATGGCTACTCTGATGAATTTGTTGGAAGGTTGGAGTTGAATATGGAATTCGATGGAGTTTTATCAGTAATTTATTATCTCTTTGTCTTCATTAGCTGAGTTTTTTCTTATTTGATTGATCAGTTGGTTCTGTTTTTGATTTCATGTTGTTGCCTGAGAATTTGGGAATTTCATGTTGACCCCATTATGTTGTGTTGTGTTGTGTGACTCAGAGGCATTTGATTGTTGATGCTTAGATAGTTTAATGAGCTGTCTAATACGGTTGCTTTTTTTCTAGAAATGAATTTCATTGCTTAGCTTATTTGTAACTGATCGTTTGAAGTTTATGTACATAACATCTGGTTCGGTTTGCTGATTCTGTTCTGTTGTGCGAAAGGAAAGAATATAAAAATAATTGTTTTGTCAGTTTCCCTCGTTCATTGCTCTTTGTCCAACGGGAGGATAATCTTTACAAGGGAACCCTGATTTTTTAATCGATTTTAGTTGTTTAAAAAACCCCAGTTTGTAATTGAAGAACACCTTTTGCGGTTAAAAAGGCCATGCTGAAACTCAAAGTTTAACGGAAGTCTATCTTTAGAGAATCAAAAAGATCGCATGCATTTATTAAAGGTTTTGTTTAATTTGATGGATTTGCTTTTTGTGAGTTGTGATTTCATATTTTGTGTTGTAGTATATGGAAGTGGAGGGGTTATTCAATTCGCTATCACTGTTCTGGAAGTAGTGGTCCTGCTCTTGTTCTGGTTCATGGTTTTGGAGCTAACAGGTAAAGATCGTCGAAATTTCGCTTCTCATTCACGGACAACTAATTGCTTTTGGTATCTAATGCTGATTGCTCTATATTGTCATGCTTGGTTTGCGTTTGTGTTGTTGGAACTTGTACTCCTTTCCCTCTTTTGCTTGTGTAATGTAGGACTGGTATAGAAGTTGAATGTTGAAGCATTAGAAGCACAATATTTTCCCTGCTTGAGTGCAGAGTATTAGCTAATACAGAGTGGTAACAACTGTTGCTAGTTTCATTTATCCTCCCAGAACAGGCTACACCTATATTGAATTGAACCTGCCAGTGCCGTACTGGTTTAAGAACTCCATTTCTCAACTCTGTCTCTGTAGACGTTTAGCGTGTGAAAACATTTCTCAGCACCCATGTAGCTGATACATTGCTTATTGTGGAATACCACAATAAGAGCATTATATGCTCCAACCTTTAATAAGCCTGTTTGTTATGCTTTCAGATATCCTAGATAAAGCTTGTATTGGCTGCAACTATTTACTATTGGTATACAGTACTACCCACCTCAAATATGTTTAATGCAGAGCTCTTGTTTTCCTAAAATTGTGTTCATTTGTATGCACTGTTTCAGAAGAGAAGATATTCTGGGTTATCTCTCAAGAAACCAAGTGCTGAAACTGTAGACTACTTGAAAGCCAACAACTTACAGTCCTACTAACGCATATAAATTCTTATAAATCATGAATACTTTCATTTGAATGGAGACAAAGGTGAAGAAGGATGGAATAAAAATTTATGAAAACATATGTACAGGTTAGTTATCTATAAGTAGTTTGTTGAATGATAAATGCCACTGAGACCACCTTATCTTTTAAGTGTACATATTGGATTAAGCACCTAATCTTACCAGAATGACTCGTGGTTAGAAAGCAATCTGAACCTTCCATGGTGGGTAGAAATCACTTTTTGAGCATTAGAAATTTTATTCTTTGAAAACACAGCACCTTTGACGTAACATATGACAATTGTATCATTTGTTATTACATATAAAAACATTGATATATGCTGATGGATGGATGGACGTAACTCAATTCTGCATTAATGTTCCTGATTTTTCCAGAAAGTTTCAAATGACCTTTTCAGTGATTGTTACATCAACTGTTTTACTGTAGAAAATGAAAGTAAGAATGTTTGATTGACTGCATATATATCTCCAGCAATGTTTGATTGACTGCGTATATATATCTCCAGTACAGTTTGCTCTCTTCAAGTAATTTTCTTTCTAAAGCTGGCCTAAGCTTTGTGTAGATATCATGTACAAAATATAAAATCTTCTCTTTCTTGATTTGTTTTATTTCTACGTCACTCGTGAAATTCGATTTAATCAAACTAATCATGAATCTCACTTAACTTCCATTAAAATAATACACTAAAGAGATTTCAATGCAAAATGCTAATCAGCATTAGATTCCCTATAGTTAGATTTGTTGGGCCACCATAGGTTCATTAATTATTGATCTTGGGGAGATGAGAAACCAACGCCAAAGACCACACAGTTGAATAAAACTCACAAAACTTATAGGGCTGCTACTGCTAGTGCTTGGTAGCTCTCAGCTGAGTTGACTCTTCTACACGCTAAAACATCTCTTTTTCCTTTATTTATTCCTCTGAAATTCTGTACAAATGATTGTGTTATTCCTCTATATTCAAACTTAAATAAACTCCAGGTTTCAACATTTGAGGAAACTCATTTGTTGAGTTTGAGTATAGTTTATTGTTTTAGTTTATAATTATATCATTAATCAATAGCACATTTGGCTGACACTTCTATTAAAAAATTAATTGATGAGTACAATGTTACAACATCTAGTTAATTAGTACATAGATATGCATAAAGAAATTAATAAACTATAAGTTATTATGCTTGTTCGATGCTTGCCTCACCAAACTGAAATTAAAGAATCATCAACATAGGATCATCAACATATATATAAGCTGAAAGCAAGTTAAGTTGCATAAAATTGAGCACAGTAATACAGACGCATTAATTTTTGTATGTGGAGGATTTAGCCTGATCATAACCTGGTCACATCTATTAATTCACACTTGTTTGCAAAAAAATGTTAACAATAATGCTATCTTTTGTGATGAATTTTAGTGCTATATCACTATAGATAGAACTACCTAATATTATTCTGCCTTATAATTGTTATTTAAAATGGAATATATGCGTCTATTAATGATATTAACACTGGAGATTATAGGGTAGAAAACCAGATTTTGTCAACTTATGAGCTGTTTTCTGTCACTGCTATCTGATCATTTGAGTTAGAAACATTATGTTATTAGTTATTATATGATATCCAGGCCTAGTTGAACTGTACAATTTTGGATTACTTGAATAAAACCGGATTTGGTTATAATTATTATATGACATTGAAGCTAGTTGAACTGTAAAGTTTTGGCAGTATAGCTTGTAATTGCTCTCTCATTTATTACGCGTTAATTTTGCGAAGTTTATCCTGTCGTGTGGTATCTACAACAAGTTCATAATCTAATACATATTTATTCTCTTTGGCAGTCTATGTTTAGACTTTTTGGCACACTCAGGAGAGGTTGTCAACTTGTGATGCAAGTAGCTGAATAGGTTGAAGCTTGGGGATTTTAAATTGCTTCAGGTTTTGCATTGGTAAGTCTTCTGATTTTTTGTTTCTTGCATAATTTCTAGCTTATGATTTAATATATACTTATTAAATTATAACTTGTCCCTTCTCTTTGTATTTTTTGTAAATAATACAAAGAGAAGTTCCCATTTTGACTGTTTAGTTTATATACTTTTTACGTAATTTATAAGTATATATGCTAGAAGTTGTGAGCAAAAAGTACATTATTCTTGAATAGTTAATGGCCTTATCGATAGTGTGGAGAAAGGGGGTAGGATTCATTATGCATATCTTTGTCATATACAATAATCTTAATTACTAATTAATTACGTATTGCCAGGACATAAGTTATGGATAAATCTTGGATTCAACTTTCGGATAGGCTTTCACAAGAATATATTCAAGGCCTCAAGTCCTTTATGATAATAGCAACAAACTGTTCAAAAAAGAAAAATGGCCAAGTTCGTTGTCCATGTCGTAATGTCAAAACATATTTTGGAAACCATTGGATGTTGTTGAGAGTCATTTATACAAACCTGGTATGTCCCCTAGTTATCAACAATGGATCTATCATAGGGAGGAAGCTGACTATGGTTCTTATAGTAGCTTAAACTTCATAAATACAGAGGAGGAAGTTGATAATGATATGAGTAGTCAGGACGATGATGATGAGATGTGTGATTTGATACATGATACATATGGTCCATCCATAATGGCTAATGGTCTTCCAGCGGATGATGCCATTCCTTCATCGGATGAAGGAGATGTTGAGGAGTTTAGTTTATTAAATGAATCGAGAAAGACTCTATTTGAAGGGGCTAGGATGTCAAAATTGAAATTTGTAGTGCAGTTGATTCATATAAAAGTTATAATAAGTGGAGTAACAATTCATTGAATATGTTTCTTGACTTGTTAAATAAAACATTACCTGAAAATCATAACCGACCAAAGTCAATGTATGATGCTCAAAAAATGTTGAAAGACATAGGGTTAGGGTATGAAGCTATTCATGCATGCAAGTATGATTGTGCTTTGTTTTGGAAGGAAAATGCTTCATGTGAGAGATGCCCAATATGTGATGAACCCAGATATAAACCTACTAGTTGTAAGAAGAAGAAGGTGCCACAAAAAGTTTTGCGTTATTTCCCTCTAAAGCCTAGATTGCAACGATTGTTTATGTCACGCCATACAGCAAGTGATATGAGATGGCACCGAGAGAAGCGAGTGGGTGAGGAAGGTGTCCTAAGACATCCAGCTGATGGTGAAGCATGGAAAGAGTTTGATAAGTCATATCCATGGTTTGCGCAAGATCCACGAAATGTTAGGTTAGGTCTTGCTACGGATGGATTCAATCCTCTTGGTAACATGCATAACCCATATAGTATGTGACCTATTATACTTATACCATATAATCTACCACCATGGAAATGCATGAAACAGTCAACTATGTTTATGTCATTACTCATTCCAGGGCCACGTGCACCTGGGACAGATATTGACGTATACTTGAGGCCATTAATTGATGAATTGAAGGATTTGTGGAGTGTTGGCGTGGAAACTTATGATGCATCATCTAAACTTCATTCCCAGATGCATGCATCAGTGTTGTGGACAATTAACGACTTTCCAGCATACGGAAATCTATCTGGATGGAGCACAAAAGGTCATTTGGCATGTCCTGTATGTAATAAAGAAACTTCATCTCAATCAATACGAAGTAAAATATGTTACATGGGGCATCATCGCTTTTTACCCTTTGACCATCCATGGAGAAATAGTAGATTACATGATGGTCATCAAGAAAAAAGGGTTGCACCACGAGAGTGTACTGGTTATGATATTTTAAAGCAATTCGATCTGTTTGATGATTTGAAACCTGGAAAACACCATAACAATAAAGATAAAAAGAGAAAGAGAAAGCCGGAGGAGCTAAATTGGACAAAAAAAAGTATATTTTTTGAGTTGGAGTATTGGGCAACATTAAAACATCGTCATAATCT
This sequence comes from Boswellia sacra, assembly GCA_013180625.2. Classification (NCBI taxonomy): domain Eukaryota; kingdom Viridiplantae; phylum Streptophyta; class Magnoliopsida; order Sapindales; family Burseraceae; genus Boswellia; species Boswellia sacra. Next base: position 128,725 of record SNVD02000244.1, read on the forward strand.
TGATGTGATGCATATTGAGAAGAATATATGTGATAGTCTAATAGGGACATTATTAAATATCGAAGGGAAATCTAAAGATACTAACAAGGCAAGATTAGACCTACAAGATATGCGACTTATAAAAGAGTTGCATTTACAACATCAAGGTAATCGAAGTTTGAAGCCTTATGCTTGTTATGTACTAACTGTGGATGAAAGGAGAAAATTCTGCACATTCTTAAAGTTAGTTAAATTTCCCGATGGATATGCATCTAACATTGGAAAGTGTGTTGATGTTAAAGATGGAAAGTTAATGGGATTGAAAACTCATGATTGTCATGTAATTTTAGAACAACTACTTCCTATTGGCATTCGTCCATTCTTACGAAAGGATGTATGCACAGCAGTCGTTGAGTTGTGTGACTTCTTTCGACAATTATGTGCCAAAACAATAACTACATCAAATTTGGATCATCTTCAAAAGGGTATTGTGGTGATACTTTGTAAATTAGAGCGCATCTTTCCACCGGCATTCTTTGACATAATGATCCACTTAGCAGTGCATTTGCCTCAGGAGGCAAAATATGGTGGTCCAGTTGGATTTAGGTAGATGTACCCAATTGAAAGGTATACTTTTTCAAATACAAGTTATGGAGTTTAAATGTTTCATATACATTATAGAAATTATTTTAAGTTATAAGATGATAAATTTCTATGTGACAGGGCTCTGGGTAGATACAAGAGCTTTGTCAAGAATAAAGCTTATCCAGAAGGGTCCCTTGCAAAAGCTTATATTGATCAAGAAGCAATGACTTTTTGTTCAATGTATTTGCAACAAATTGAAACAACATTCACCCGCCCTGATCGAATTTATGGTAGTGGTGAACATGATGGGGGAATATCTGTTTTCTCCCAAAATGTTAGGGTTTTCGGATCAAAGAGATCCAAATTATTAACCCATTTGGAGATTGATAAGGCTCATTGGTATGTTTTAAACAATTGTGATGAAGTGCAACCATTCCTTAAGTAAGTCTATCACTACATATAGTTTCCTATAACGGACTTCATTGTTCTCTTTAATATATGTTATGAAAAGTTAATCTACTATGTTTAATTTAATCCATGTAGGCAACACAAGGTTATTTTGCAAGAGAAAGGTGAAACAAATTTGAACATGTTACAACAAGAATCTTTTCCTGATTGGTTTAAGAAACACATAAGTGATAATATTCGATATATAATTTGTATACAATGTTGTGATTTAATAAAATTATTAATAATGGTTTGTGTGATATAGTTAATGGAGTTACATGAGCAAGGATCTACAATAGTGAATGAGTTTTTATATGCATTGGCATGCGGACCTGATCGAAGAGTGAAATATTACTCTGAATGTGATGTTAATGGGGTGCGATATTGTACTCAAGAAAGAGATGAGGGACTTACAACTCAAAATAGTGGGATATCTGTACCTGGTGAACATGATGGAAGAGAGATTGATTTTTTCGGATCCTTATCGAATATCATGGTATTAGATTATGTGAAAGACAATCAGGTTGTTTTATTTCATTGCAAATGGTATGATACTGATCCTAAAAAGGAAAGGATTCGCCAAAGTTATCATCTTTCATCTGTTAATGTTTCTCACAATTGGTATGATGAAGATCCTTATATATTTGCAACTCAAGCACAACAAGTCATATTCATTGATGACTCAAATCTTGGGGAAGGACGGAAAGTGGTGGAGAAACTAGGACGTAGGGGTGTATGGGATATTCAGGAGAAGGATAAGATAAGTGAAGACCATATTGAGGTTTGTGATGAATTAGCAGATTCTGTTTTCACATTTGAACAAGAAGAGTTGGATGTTAGCCTATACAATAGGCATGATGTAAATCCAGAAGAGGTTAA
>SNVD02000245.1:0-13051 GCA_013180625.2 Boswellia sacra
GATCAAGAAAAGACAACAAACCATCAAAAAAAAATTATTGACATTTAACAAACCAATGGGTTTCCGATGGATGTTTAGCTGTGCCCAAGAGGTGATTTAAAATATCTCCTCTAATGTACCATAACCACCCGGCAAAGCTATAAATGCATCGGACTTAACAACCATATGTGGAATACGCTCATGCATACTAGAGACCTGTAACTCTTCCCCGATTGTGTTGCCTACGATATCTCGTACAGCTAATGGTTTAGGGATAATACCGAGAACTTTGCTCCCTCCTAGGGATGCAGCTGTTGACACAAACCCCATTAACCCAAGACTACCCCCTCCATAAATCAAATTAATACCCCTCGCAGCTAATGTCTTACCAAGATCAAGAGCTGCTGTGGTAAACTCTCCATCTTTACAAAATTGCGATCCGCAAAATACGCATAATATTTTGAGTCGCCGAATTGGTGTTTTTCTCCATTTCTATAAGTGCTCTAGACCTTGTGTAAGACAATGATGGCCACTTAGTAATATGCTTTCCAAGTGTATGACATGTTATATAATGACATTTGAAAATATTGAGGAATGGATAAATACCACTAAAACGCTCAAATTTGACACATGGGGACATAATTTCGGTGGGGGTTGCTCGAATGCAGATTTTATCGCCCCGAGATTTGAAAAATAGTATGCTTCGGTGTGGTTTGACAACATCCACACTTGTCGCCCACGGTGTGCCTGAAAAATGGAGATAAACTTTCGGTTGGGGTTTGAAAAAAACTTCCCAGCTTGTCTCCCACGTGAAGCATGGAAAATGGAGATACACTTTTGGTGGGGGTTGACAAAACCCCCACACTTGTCTCCCACGTGAAGCATAAAAAATAGAGATACACTTTCGGTGGAGGTTGACAAACCTCCACACTTGTCTCCCACGTGTACTTATGCCATAGGGTAGTCATATGGTTTGTCAAAAAGAAAACTTGAAATTCAAACAAACAAAATCAACAAACAACAACAACACAAAAACAACATTGATAATCAGATCAAACGAAACAAGAAAAAAAATTCTACAACAACAACACACATTCAAATATACAAGTAGTTGTGATTGTGGCTCACATCTTCCTCGGGTTTTACGTCCAGGAACGGCTGAAACGCCTTCTATGAGTCGGGGATTTGCTTCCCATCCAGTTTTCTTATAAACTGGCAAATAGGGTCGTTTTTAGTCAGATTCTCTAGACTATAACACTGCAATTCATCACGAAATTGTGTCCATAGATTAAGCAATTCACGCTGAACAAGTCCACAAAAATGTGACTCAAGAGTTAATAAAACATTATTCAGCGACTCATTACTCAAACCATTCTTAATAAACGAAAGTTTATCTTCTCTGTTCCTAGACACAAAACCTAATGAACGACAAGTTTGGTTACAATTCCATCTAGCACATTTATAACATACTTGTTACCTTTTCGCTCTTCGCCTCTTGGCGTAGTAGCTCTTTCCTAGACCAGGCATGTATTTTGCGAGATTAATGTCCGGCTCACCGGACAATCTCACCTTGGCTTCGATAAGCCATCGGATATCAGCAGGCACATTTAGGAGCATCAACGCCCAAAGTCTAGTCGTCCGTACTTTATAAATTTTAAACACAGCATTTTGAGGAAGTGAAGGAAAATATTTACTAAGGTTCGACAAAAAGATATCGGCATCCATTGAAGAGGAGAAAAGAAGAGATATTACCGATAATGCGATCGAGTTTCTTTTTCTCCAAGATATGCGTGTTTCAAACCTTTGGCGAATGACTTCGATTTCCGTTTGGATGTTTCCACAAGCTGCTGCACAAATGAGCTCAAAGCACAGAGTAATCAAATTGAACAAAATAAAGGAAAAGAAAAGAGCAGAAACGAAACTAAAGACACATAAAAGAGTAACACACAATAGCAACAAAAGTCCAAAAACGAGTAAAAGAAAAATATAAAAACAATAAGACAGAGGGCAAAGAGGATAAAACCTGATCAATTTGATGGCCTACGAAAGGAATCTCCTCGAGACACAAAAATCGATCATTATTATCTTTTTTTATTTTTCTTTTCTTTTTTTTATTTATTTTTCAAAAAACATTGGGTTGCCTCCCAATAAGCGCTTGGTTTAACGTCCTCAGCCCGACGTTGGTTCCATCATGGGAGGATCCAATTTCTGTTGTGCTTCTCTAATGGGCTTGGATCCTTCTTCCAACAAGAAATGGTGCATGCATATGGCTGGGCCTTGGATGTTAGCAATCGTCCACCCAATAGCTATTTTGTGATCTGTAAGTATTCGGACGAGTTTCTCTTGTATTCGTGCAAGGCCCATTTCTAGTATAATTGGTAAAGGATCATTCTCACTCAAGAATCCATGCCTCAAATGATCTGGAAGAAGCTTAAGCTCCAAGGCAGGGGCTGTCATCATAGAAGGAAGAATTTTCTCATTAGATAAAGGAAATTGAATGCACGAAACATCATACCTATTTGTGGTTATAGCTATGGTCTCATCTAAGCTTGCCACAGCTTCCTCCATTTCTTTGGACACTTGTATCAACCTTCTTGATTCATTGGAATTTTCTGTCCCTATGTGCTCACTAAAAACCACTTCCAATCCATGTCCTTGTGAGTTAACTCAAAATGTTTTTGTGGCAAAGAATCAATAACATCAACTGTAAAAACAGAATGCAAGTCACTAGGGTATCTCATTGTCTCAAAAATATTGAAACGAATCACTTCGCCATCGAATTCCATGGTGAGAGTGCCATCATGAGCATCAATCTTAGTTCGAGCAGTTTTCGAGAATGGTCTCCCCAAAAGAATTGGTGTTGAATTAGGAGATGTCACATCCTCCATTTCAAGAACATAGAAATCTGCTGGGAAAACCAATTGATTCACCTGCACAAGCACATCTTCCACAACTCCCTTGGGATATGCATTAGAACGGTCAGCAAGTTGAATGGTAATACCAGTTTCAGCAAGAGGTCCAAGATTTAAAGAAGCATAAATAGAATATGGCATGATATTAATAAATGCTTCTAAATATAACATAGCTCTTTCAAACTTAGTTTTACCAATGGTACATGTATGGTGAACGTACCTGGATCTTTGCACTTTGGAGGAATTTTCCTTTGCAATACAGCTGAAACATCTTCCCCCACACTTACTTTCTCATTTCTTTTTAACTTTCTTTTGCTGGTGCATAACTCATTGAGACATTTTGTATAATGAGGTACTTTCTCGATAGCATCCAGAAGTGGTATATTTACCTCGATTTTGTGAGAAGTTTCCAGGATTTCTTGTTCTTGTTCCTCTTTTTTCGATTTTGCAAATCTACTAGGAAAAAGTGGAGGAGAAACATATGAAGGAATGGGAGTTATAGGATTTACCTGAGAAGTCAGTGTTTTGTTCATGGTGGAAGTGGTGTCATCTCCTTCATCAGTTTGTGGTTTCCTTGGCAAGATATCTAATTGCTCTCCACCTCGCGAAGTTATCGCACTAACATTCTCTCCTGGATTGATCACCGTTTGAGAAGATAATTTTTCTGAGTCTTGGCCCTCGAATTTGCTCATGCTAGTGGCCAATTGTCCCATTTGATTTGCCAGGTTTTGGATACTTTCCCCAGTTTTCTGCTGGAATTGCATTGTGTTAGTGGCAAGTGCATTAACAATGTCCTGGAGAGACATACCTGAGTTTTGTGAAGCTGGTTGCGGTGCTGGATGTGGCATTGGTGGTGGTTGCATTTTAAATGGTTGCTGCACTCTAGGTTGATTGAAACTTTGTGGCCGATTTGGTATCACATTTGGAGTGATTGGTTGATGATTCCAGTAACTGAAATTATGTTGATCTTACCATCCAGTATTGTAAGTGCTAGAGAAAGGATCTATACCATTGCCTCGTTTGTCCTGGAAATCCACCCATGGCATTGGCTTGTTCCATATATTCTTCTTGTAAAGTTGGATACATGTCGATTGGATGCTCCATCGTAGAATAATTCCACATTCATAAGATTTTTGTATATGTCCTACAGCCATGTTTTCCATAAGAGAAGTTAGCTAAGAAAGTTGTTGTTCAATGTTCGGAGTGTTTACCTCATTTATTCTCCATGGTAGTTGGGGCTCAAATCCGCCACTGAATTGATGGAAGTTTACTGCCATGTCGTCTAAACACAAACGATCAGAAAAGAAAAACAAAGAAAATAGGAATCAACAATAAAAACAAAATAACAAATCGATTAGAAAATCAATCCCCGGCAACGGCGCCAAAAACTTGATGCGTTCGAAACTAGCAAGTATACTAGTCGCACAAGTAATAAAGTGATAAGTAAGATATCGTTCCCACGAGGATTGATTCTAATTGAATTTGTTATTCAAAAGCAACAATAAACTAAATGAGGGGGGTTTTGTTGATTGATTAACTTGATGAAATATTAATGCAAGTAAAGAATAACACAATACAAATTAAAAACAGATTGAAAAATCAATGAGAGAAACCTGGTTAAGGGATCCTTCTCTACCACAAGATATGGATTTGCGAATTAATTGTAGAATTGTCATCCAATTACACCATTGAAATTACCAACCGTAGATAACAACAAGCTCTGTTATCCCAATCTTTCCTTACTTTGTTGTTAAATAAAACAGGCTCTTTATTTAATCTCTATCCATTAAACAACCTAGAACAAGCTCTCTAAATTTAATTCAATGGATGCATTACGATAAGAAAGATAGGTTGATCTAAGCAATAAACACACAAGCTCGGATTATTTAACTTAGGTTGTATTCTCCAATTGCAATCTCTGATCACAATTTTGCTACTAAGGATTAGAAATTCAAGACAATTACGGATCAAGATTTCTAGTCTAGCAATAGACAACAACCAGATTATATTCAGTTGGCCATTCCAATTACAATCCAGCAAGCAATCATAAGCATTAGATATGGGAAAATACAAGCAACTTCAATTAGAGAATTGGATAACAACTTCTTGCACAATCAACTCACAAAAACCATATCAGGGGCTTTGAAATCACCTCAACCAATTCAGATTCAGTTACACATGTTTAAGAACGTGGTAAATACAATACAACATGGAGACATTCCAGAAAAAGAAAGGGAAGGGAAAAACTTAGCAAATTTGATGTAATTCTCTTTCGATTGTAGTTCTTCCTCTTTCCAAGCTTCCTTTCTCCTTCAAGAACTCCAAGAGATGAAAGAATTCCAGAGCTGCAGCCTCCACCACCTTCGCCCCTCTTCAAGTTATCAAAATAAAACCCTAAAATATGTTTAAATACTCTGCTATAGTGAATTGCTACAGTGTCCCGTATTATACATGCTACAGTGACTTGAGGAATTATATTTCTATACATCTCACACTGTTTTGATTAGAACTTTTGGTACACTGAATGGATTTATAAACCGTAAATTTCTCCAGAAAATAGACTTCGAGAGCTTTCCAACGGTATATAATATGTCGTCGGGTTCATTGTATATCAATACAATTAAATCCGAGAAGATCACTGACTAGCAGAGGTGAAAATGAAGGGTTTTACTCCATTTTTGTGCAAGTTGCTCCAAAACTCCTACAAACATCAAAACACACAAAAACATAAAAATACCATGGAATATAGCAAAGAAACATGGACGAATTGATATAAAAGTAATACATAAATAGACACCTATCAATATGCACATTTCAAACCTTCGGGCAATGGTTTCAGTTCCCGTTTGGGTGTTTCCTCAAGCTATTGCACAAAAGAGTTCGAAGTACAGAATAATCAAATTAAACAAAAGGAAGGGAAAGAAAAGAAAATAAAATAAAGATGCATAAAAGAAATAAAAACATAATAGCAAACAAAAGTCAAAAATAAACAAAGAAACGAATGAGACAGATGGCAAAGAGAGATAAAACCTGATCAATTACGTTCGATAAAGCCTATGAGAGGAATCTCCTCGAGACACAAAAATTGATCATCATTACCTTCTTTTCTTCTTCTCTTTTTATTTATTTTTCAAAAACATTGGGTTGCCTCCCAATAAGCGCTTGGTTTAACGTCCTCAGCCTGACGTTATCTGCCCTCACCCATCAAGATAAGTTGACTCGTAGAGAGGTACCTCATCGATGTCCTGCATCACTGAATTCTCATAGTAAGGCTTCAACCTGTGCCCATTCACCTTGAATACTTTATCCGTTTTTAAGCTCTTGATTTCCACTGCACCATGGGGAAAAACATTAGTAATAACAAAAGGTCCAACCCATCGAGATCGTAATTTACCTGGAAATAACTTGAGGCAGGAATGAAATAAAAGAACTTTCTGTCCCACTTCAAAATTCTTCCTGGAGATCATTTTATCATGAAATGCCTTAGTTCTCTCCTTGTAAATTCTGGAATTCTCATAGGCATCATTTCTAAGTTCTTCCAATTCTTGTAATTGAAGCTTCCTTTGTTCACCAGCAGCATCCATCTCCATGTTACAAATCTTTACTGCCCACCATGCTTTGTGTTCGAGCTCTACCGGAAGGTGACATGGCTTACCATAGACTAACCTGTACGGAGACATACTAATAGGTGTCTTGTAAGCAGTCCGGTATGCCCAAAGTGCATCATTAAGTCATAGGCTCCAATCTTTTCTGTTTGGATTCACTGTCTTCTCGAGAATGGACTTGACTTCTCTGCCACAAGATATGGATTTACGAATTAATTGTAGAATTGTCATCCAATTACACCATTGAAATTATCAACCGTAGATAACAACAAGCTCTGTTATCCCAATCTTTCCTTACTTTGTTATTTGATGCGTTCGAAACTAGCAAGTATACTAGTCGCACAAGTAATAAAGTGATAAGTAAGATATCGTTCCCACGAGGATTGATTCTAATTGAATTTGTTATTTTCCAGCAATAATAAACTAAACAGGGGGGTTTTGTTGATTGATTAACTAAACTTAATACGAAAGCAAATGAAGAATAACACAAAGCAAAGTTAAATGGAGTGAAAAATCAATGAGAGACACTTGGTTAAGAGTTCATTCTCTGCCACAAGATATGAATTTGTGAATTAACATAGAATTGTAATCCAATTACAGCATTGAAGTTATCAACCGTAGATAACAACAAGCTCTGTTATCCCAATCTTTCCTTACTTTGTTGTTAAATAAAACAAGCTCTTTATTTAATCTCTATCCATTAAACAACTAGAACAAGCTCTCTGAGTTTAATTCAATGGAAGCATTACGATGAGAAAGATAGGTTGATCTAAGCAATAATCACACAAGCTCAGATTATTTAACCTAGGTTGTATTTTCCAATTGCAATCTCTGATCACAATTTTGCTACTAATGATTGGAAATTCATGACAATTACGGATCAAGATTTCTAATCTAGTAATAGACAACAACAGATTATATTCAGTTGCCTATTCCAAATACAATCAGTAAGCAATCATAAGCATTAGATATGGGAAAATACAAGCACCTTCAATTAGAGAAGTGGATAACAATTTCTTACACAATCAACTCACAAAATCCATATCAAGGGCTTTGAAATCAACCTCAACCAATTAAGATTTAGTTACACATATTCAATCAGAATAACAAATACAATACAGAGAAATTCTAGAATTGAAAAGGAAAGAACGAACTTAGCAAATTCTTTGAAAATCTTCTTTGTAGATGAATCTTCTTGGAATTATAGTTCCTCCTCTTTCAAAATCTTCTTTCTCCTTCAAGAACTCCAAGGGATGAGAGAAATCCAGAAATGCAGCCTCCTCCCACGTTTTCCCCTCTTCAAGTTATGAAAATAAAAACCCTAAAATGTGTTTAAATACTCTGCTACAGTAACGTGCTACAGTGTCTCGTATTATACATGCTACAGTGATGTGTGGAATTACATTTCTATACTTCTCACACTGTTTTGATTACAACTTTCGGTACACTGAATGGATTAATAAACCGTAAATTTCTCCAGAAAGTAGACTTCGAGAGCTTTCCAACGGTATATAATATGTCAATCGGGTCATTGATATCATATAATTAAATCCGAGAATATGGTGACTAGGAAAGGTGAAAAAATGAAGGTTTTACTCCATTTTTGTGCAAGTTGCTCAAAACTCTCCAAATATCAAAATCACACAAAAACATAAAAAATACCAGAAATAGCAAAGATAACATGGACAAAATTGATATGAAAATGATAATAAATAGACATTATCATTGTTAAATAAAACAGGCTATTTATTTAATCTCTATCCATTCAACAACCTAGAACAAACTCTCTAAATTTAATTCAATGGATGCATTACGATAAGAAAGATAGGTTGATCTAAGCAATAAACACACAAGCTCGGATTATTTAACTTAGGTGTATTCTCCAATTGCAATCTCTGATCACAATTTTGCTACTAAGGATTAGAAATTCAAGACAATTATGGATCAAGATTTCCAGTCTAGCAATAGACAACAACCAGATTATATTCAGTTGGCCATTCGAAATACAATCCAGCAAGCAATCATAAGCATTAGATATAGAAAAATACAAGCAACTTCAATTAGAGAATTGGATAACAACTTCTTGCACCTGTCTCTTATACACATCTAGATGTGTATAAGAGACAGGAAATCACCCTCAACCAATTCAGATTTAGTTACACATATTCAATCAGAATAACAAATACAATACAGAGAAATTCCAGAAGTGAAAAGGAAAGAAAGAACTTAGCAAATTCTTTGAAAATCTTCTTTGTAGATGAATCTTCTTGGAATTGTAGTTCCTCCTCTTTCAAAATCTTCTTTCTCCTTCAAGAACTCCAAGAGATGAGAGAAATCCAAAGATGCAGCCTACTCCACGTTCTCCCCTCTTCAAGTTATCAAAATAAAACCCTAAAATGTGTTTAAATACTCTGCTACAGTAACGTGCTACAGTGTCCCGTATTATACATGCTACAGTGATGTGTGGAATTCATTTCTACACTTCTCACACTGTTTTGATTACAACTTTCGGTACACTGAATGGATTCATAAACCGTAAATTTCTCCAAAAAGTAGACTTCGAGAGCTTTTCAACGGTATACGATATGTCATCGGGTTCATTGTATATCAATACAATTAAATCCGAGAAGATGGTTGACTAGCAGAGGTGAAAATGAAGGGTTTTACTCCATTTCTGTGCAAGTTGCTCAAAAACTCCTACAAACATCAAAACCACACAAAAACATAAAAATACCAAGGAATAAAGAAAAGAAACATGGACGAATTGATATGAAAATGATATATAAATAGACACTTATCAAATTCCCCCACACTTAGACTTTGCTAGTCCTCGAGCAACTACGACAATATGAAATAAAACTAAACCGAAACAGGAATCAACAAAAAAATTAAAACACACAAATGCTTCATCTTGCAAATAGGCCTCAAAGATTGTACTTAATTATAACCCAAGGAAAACTTCAAAATAATGCACTTGATCAAAATTTTATCTCAAATATTAGTTTCGCTTCACTTCAATTCCTCGAGTGTGTGTGTGTAGAGCCATTCTCACCTAATCACTTGTAACCCGGATGAGTTTATGCATAAAAATGAATCATATTTAATAGTGAAGATGTGTGTATAAACGAACTCCATAGGCCTGCTTTTCAAGTCACTCTCCACTAATGTAGACCAGCACAACACGAAAGATCAAGTAGGACTTTATTAAGCTTGTAACGTTTGGCTTGAGTGAGGGATAATAATTAGGCTTAAATCACTCACAAACACATAAAATCATTCAAGATTATGTAGAGCTCAACCCCATAACACAACTTTATTTGAATTCGCCAGATTACTTCCCCAAACTCATTTAGAACACTCAATCTTCTTTTTTTTCTTTTTTTTCTTTTCTTTTTCTTTTTTTTAAGAAAATAAAAGAAACTACACCCCCATACTTTGTTGTTTCATTGTTTTTAAGAACACCCAAGGGTATAGATATCTTTTTCTTCTTTTTTTTTTTAACTGCAATTCCCCTCCCCCACACTTAAACAACACATTGCCCTCAATGTTTAAGTACGTGAAAAATAAGTACAGATTGTTTTTTTTTCTCTCTCTCTCTTTTTTGTTTTACAAACATAATAAAACTCACTTGTATTGCTCATGGCACAATCCAACCTCCTCTAACTCTAACTTCCCAAAACCAGAACATAACTCATAATTTAATTGTGATGAATCCATGATTTATGGTTGGGAAGTATCTCACTATGCCATAGGTAGTGCGATGAGTAGTGATTTGTGTGTATGTCCCCGCATATACTATACCTACCTGTTTTCTCATTATTTTATTTTGGTCCCCACTGAACACCCTTCTTTTTTTTACGTGCCACGCTCAACAAAGAAAAAGGCTTACAAAGGCTCAAAGGGGTAACTAGGGATCAATTTCAGTCAAGGTTGGCTATTAAGGTCAAACGGTCCAAAGATGGCCTAAATCATTTCCCCAATGTTGCACAGTCTAGGATTTCGCCTCGAGTGACCACCAAACAAGTTCTAGAATTCATTGAAATCTGAAGAAACACTTAAATTGCATAAACCTTCTCTAAGTAAACAAATAACTTAGTGATAATAGCTCAGTGCTCAATGTTGTGCAAGGAATCAAAGGAAAAGCGAAAATTAATAAACATTTCAAGCACACAGATCCATGCATTATTTATCACTTTCCAAGAGTTATTCTCAATTCAATCATTGCCTTATCATTGGCCCATAAAATGCAAGAAAAGAGGTACGTGGCGTTGTTCAACCTGAGTCAAGATTGTATATTTCAACAATCCTTAAGACCAGTAGCCCGCAGACTTAAGGTTTCCAGCCTATATACCTTTATTATGAAAAACAAAACAAGAAACAAGACACTTCAAACACATGAAATAAACAAAGTACAGACTTATTTAGAGAGAATGTGTTTCAAGAGTTAAGGAAACCCCATATTCTGCCATTTTCAGGTTTTTCCACAATGTTTTTTTTTTTTTCGAATCAAAACTGATAAAGACAAAAACACATAACAACTCTAAATTACACAAAACCAAACTTGCTCATAAAATAACAAAGTCCAATAAGCCAGCAAACAAAAACAGGTCAGTTAGAATGGGTCTAAAAAGTTTAGAAGTTAGCCTCCTTATTCAGCCATTATGGATTGAAGAGATCCAGAATGCGTTTCAAGAGGAATTGAACTTTTTAAGCCACCACTATAAAAACCAAGATTAGAAAATATTACCTGGGACAAAAGAAACAACCTGAAAAAATTGAAAAAGAAATGACATAAAAAAAAACTCAAATAAACACAATAAAAAGAAAGCAAACGAAAACAAAGCAAACCAGTTGATAGAGATTACAGATGGAGCGTTAAATCCAGTTTACGCCTCTTTTTGCCTTCTCCAAACCAATCAATCCGAGCTATTGTTGGATCGGGCGAATAGACGAATTCTTGTAGTTTGTCAATTAACTCCCCTGCCGTTGAAGCTGTAACAAAGATTTGCCTCGCTGATGGTGAGATAAAATTTTTTTCTACAGCTTGATCAAGAAAAGACAACAAACCATCAAAAAAATTATTGACATTTAACAAACCAATGGGTTTCCAATGGATGTTTAGCTATGCCCAAGAGGTGATTTGAAATATCTCCTCTAATGTACCATAACCACCGGGCAAAGCTATAAATGCATCAGATTTAATGACCATATGTGCAATACGCTCATGCATGATAGAGACCTGTAACTCTTCCCCCATTGTGTTGCCTATGATATCTCACACAGCTAATGGTTTAGGGATAATGCCGAGAACTTTACTTCCTCCCAAGGATGCAGCTGTCGACACACACCCCATTAAACCAAGACTACCCCCTCCATAAATCAAATGAATACCCCTCGCAGCTAATGTCCTACCAAGATCAAGAGCTGCTGTTGTAAACTCTCCATCTTTATCAAATTGCGATCCACAAAATACGCATATATTTTGGAATCGCCGAATTGGTGTTTTCTCCATTTCTAAAAGTGCTCTAACTTTGTGTAAGACAATGATGCAAGTTAGGTAATATGCTTTTCAAGTGCAAGACAAGTTATAGAATGACCTTTGAAAATATACAGAATGGATATATATACACACGTAAAAGTCTCAAATTTGACACACGGGGACATAATTTCGGTGGGGGTTATTCGATGCAGATTTATTGCCCCAAGATTTGAAAAAATGAGATATACTTTCGGCGAGGTTTGACAAAACCTACACACTTGTCTCCCACGTGAAGCATGGAAAATGGAGATACACTTTCGGCGGGGGTTGACAAAACCCCCACACTTGGCTCCCACGTGAAGCATAAAAAATAGAGATACACTTTCGGTGGAGGTTGACAAAACCTCCACACTCGTCTCCATGTGTGCGTATGACATGGGGTAGTCATATGGTTTGTTAAAAAGAAAACTTAAAATTAAACAAACAAAATCAACAAACAACAACAACACAAAAACAACATTGATAATCAGATCAAACGAAACAAGAAAGAAATAAAATTCGACAACAACAACACACAGTCAAATATACAAGTAGTTGTGATTGTGGCTCACATCTTCCTCTGGTTTTACGTCCAGTAACGGCTGAAACGCCTTCTATGAGTCGGGGATTTGCTTCCCATCCAGTTTTCTTATAAACTGGCAAACAGGGTCGTTTTTAGTCAGATTCCCTAGACTATAACACTGCAATTCATGACGAAATTGTGTCCATAGATTAAGCAATTCACGCTGAACAAGTCCACAAGAATGTGACTCGAGAGTTAACAAAACATTATCCAGCGACTCATTACTCAAACCATTCTTAATAAATGAAAGTTTATCTTCTCTATTCCTGGACGCAAAATCTAATGAACGACAAGTCTGGTTACAATTCCATCTAGCACATTTATAACATACTTGTAACCTTTTCGCTCTTCGCCTCTTGGCGTAGTAGCTCTTTACTAGACCAGGCCTGTATTTTGCGAGATTAATGTCCGGCTCACCGGACAATCTCACCTTGGCTTCGATAAGACATCGGAT
>SNVD02000246.1:0-12934 GCA_013180625.2 Boswellia sacra
ACTCTAGGTTGATTGAAACTTTGGTGCCGATTTGGTATCACATTTGGAGTGATTGGTTGATGATTCCAGTAACTGAAATTATGTTGATCTTCCCATCCAGCATTGTAAGTGCTAGAGAAAGGATCATACCATTGCCTCGTTTGTCCTGGAAATCCACCCATGGCATTGGCTTGTTCCATATATTCTTCTTGAAAAGTTGGATACATGTCGATTGGATGCTCTATCGTAGAATATATCCCACATTCATAAGATTTTTGCATATCTCCTACAGCAATGTTTTCCACAAGAGAGGTTAGCTCATAAAGTTGTTGTTCAATGTTCGGAGTGCTTACCTCATTTACTCTCCATGGTACTTGTGCCTCAAATCCGCTACTGAATTGATAGAAGTTTACTGCCATGTTGTCTAAACACAAACAATCAGAAAAGAAAAACAAAGAAAATATGAATCAACAATGAAAACAAAATAACAAATCGATTAGAAAATCAATCCCCGTCAACGGCGCCAAAAACTTGATGTGTTCGAAACTAGCAAGTATACTAGTCGCACAAGTAATAAAGTGATAAGTAGATATCATTCCCACGAGGATTGAGTCTAATTGAATTTGTTATTTTCCAGCAATAATAAACTAAACAGGGGGGGTTTTGTTGATTGATTAACTAAACTTAATACGAAAGCAAATGAAGAATAACACAAAGCAAAGTTAAATGGAGTGAAAAATCAATGAGAGACACTTGGTTAAGAGTTCATTCTCTGCCACAAGATATGAATTTGTGAATTAACATAGAATTGTAATCCAATTACAGCATTGAAGTTATCAACCGTAGATAACAACCAGCTCTGTTATCCCAATCTTTCCTTACTTTGTTGTTAAATAAAACAGGCTCTTTATTTAATCTCTATCCATTAAACAACCTAGAACAATCTCTCTAAATTTAATTCAATGGATGCATTACGATAAGAAAGATAGGTTGATCTAAGCAATAAACACACAAGCTCGGATTATTTAACTTAGGTTGTATTCTCCAATTTCAATCTCTGATCACAATTTTGCTACTAAGGATTAGAAATTCAAGACAATTACGGCTCAAGATTTCTACTCTAGCAATAGCAACCACCAGATTATATTCAGTTGGCCATTCCAAATACAATCAGCAAGCAATCATAAGCATTAGATATGGGAAAATACAAGCAACTTCAATTAGAGAATTGGATAACAACTTCTTGCACAATTAACTCAAAAAAACCATATCAGGGGCTTTGAAATCACCCTCAACCAATTCAGATTCAGTTACACATGTTCAAAAATGTGGTAAATACAAAACAACATGGAGACATTCCAGAAAATGAAAGGGAAGGGAAAAACTTAGCAAATTTGATTGAATTCTCTTTGGATTGTAGTTCTTCCTCTTTCCAAGCTTCCTTTCTCCTTCAAGAACTCCAAGAGTTATGAACTGTTAGATATCTTCGTACAGATGTTTTAAGCCTTGTCCACCATTTGGTGCACGGAAATTCTCACCCTCTCAGTTATGAAAATAAAATCCTAAAATGTGTTTAAATACTCTGCTACAGTAACGTGCTACAGTGTCCCGTATTATACATGCTACAGTGATGTGTGGAATTACATTTCTACACTTCTTACACTGTTTTGATTACAACTTTTGGTACACTGAATGGATTAATAAACCGTAAATTTCTCCAAAAAGTAGACTTCGAGAGCTTTTCAACGGTATATGATATGTCATCGGGTTCATTGTATATCAATACACTTAAATCCGAGAAGATGGTTGACTAGCAGAGGTGAAAATGAAGGGTTTTACTCCATTTTTGTGCAAGTTGCTCCAAAACTCCTACAAACATCAAAATCACACAAAAACATAAAAATACCAAGGAATATAGCAAAGAAACATGGACGAATTGATATGAAAATGATATATAAATAGACACTTATTACATTTGGGCCGATTGGTTGATGATTCCAGTAATTAAAATTAGGGTGATCTCCCCGTCCAGCATTGTAAGTGTTAGAGAAGGGATCATACCATTGCCTTGTTTGTCCTAGAAATCCACCCATGGCATTGGCTTGTTCCATATATTCTTCTTGTAAAGTTAGATACATGTCAATTGGATGCTCCATGGTAGAATATACCCCACATGCATAAGATTTCTGCATATCTCCTACAGCCATGTTTTCCACAAGAGAGGTTAGCTCATAAAGTTGTTGTTCAATGTTCAGAGTGCTTACTTCATTTACTCTCCATGGTACTTGTGGCTCAAATCCGCGACTGAATTGATAGAAGTTTACCGCCATGTTATCTAAACACAAACAATCAGAAAAGAAAAACAAAGAAAATATGAGTCAACAATGAAAACAAAATAACAAATTGATTAGAAAATCAATCCCCGGCAGCGGCGTCAAAAACTTGATGCGTTCGAAACTAGCAAGTATACTAGTCGCACAAGTAATAAAGTGATAAGTAAGATATCGTTCCCACGAGGATTGATTCTAATTGAATTTGTTATTTCCAGCAACAATTAACTAAATGGGGGGGTTTTGTTGAATGATAAACTAAGTGAAATAAGGATGCAAATTAAGAATAACAAAACAGAAGTTAATTCGAATAAAAGATCAATGAGGGAAATCTGGTTAAGGGATCCTTCTCTACCACAAGATATGGATTTGCGAATTAATCGTAGAATTGTCATCCAATTACAGCATTGAAGTTATCAACCGTAGATAACAACAAGCTCTGTTATCCCAATCTTTCCTTACGTTGTTGTTAAATAAAACAAGCTCTTTATTTAATCTCTATCCATTAAACAACCTAGAACAAGCTCTCTGAGTTTAATTCAATGGATGCATTATGATAAGAAAGATAGGCTGATCTAAGCAATAAACACACAAGCTCGGATTATTTAACTTAGGTTATATTCTCCAATTGAAATCTCTGATCACAAATTTGCTACTAATGATTAGAAATTCAAGACAATTACGGATCAAGATTTCTAGTCTAGCAATAAATCACAACCAGATTATATTCAGTTGGTCACTCAAATACAATCAGCAAGCAATCATAAGCATTAAATATGGGAGAATACAAGCAACTTCAATTAGAGAATTGGATAACAATTCCTACACAATCAACTTACAAAAACCATATCAGGGGCTTTGAAATCACCCTCAACCAATTCAGATTCAGTTACACATGTTTAAGAACGTGGTAAATACAATACAACATGGATGCGTTCGAAACTAGCAAGTATACTAATTAAATTTGTTATTTCCAGCAACAAAAATAAATTATGGGGGGGGATGGTTGTTGAATGATTAATTAAACTGAATACGGAAGGCAAATAAGAATAACACACACAATAGTAATGAATTGAAAAAAAAAAAAAAAAAAAATTCAATGAGAGACACTTGGTTAAGGGGTCTTTCTCTGCCACAAGATATGAATTTGTGAATTAACATAGAATTGTAATCCAATTACAGCATTGAAGTTATCAACCGTAGATAACAACAAGCTCTGTTATCCAATCTTTCCTTACTTTGTTGTTAAATAAAACAAGCTCTTTATTTAATCTCTATCCATTAAACAACCTAGAACAAGCTCTCTACGTTTAATTCAATGGAAGCATTACGATGAGAAAGATAGGTTGATCTAAGCAATAATCACACAAGTTCAGATTATTTAACCTAGGTTGTATTTCCAATTGCAATCTCTGATCACAATTTTGCTACTAATGATTGGAAATTCATGACAATTACGGATCAAGATTTCTAATCTAGCAATAGACAACAACAGATTATATTCAGTTGGCCATTCCATATACAATCAGTAAGCAATCATAAGCATTAGATATGGGAAAATACAAGCAACTTCAATTAGAGAATTGGATAACAATTTCTTACACAATCAACTCACAAAATCCATATAAAGGGCTTTGAAATAACCCTCAACCAATTCAGATTTAGTTACACATATTCAATCAGAATAACAAATAAAATACAGAGAAATTTCAGAATTGAAAAGGAAAGAAAGAACTTAGCAAATTCTTTGAAAATCTTCTTTGTAGATGAATCTTCTTGGAATTGTAATTCTTCCTCTTCCAAAATCTTCTTTCTCCTTCAAGAACTCCAAGGGATGAGAGAAATCCAGAAAAGCAGCCTCCTCCCACGTTTTCCCCTCTTCAAGTTATGAAAATAAAACCCTAAAATGTGTTTAAATACTCTGCTACAGTGACTTGCTACAGTGCCCCGTATTATACATGCTACAGTGATTATATGTGAATTACAAATATACATTCTCATTACCATTTTTATACAACTTTTGGTACACTGAATGGATTTATAAACCGTAAATTTCTCTAGAAAATAGACTCGAGAGCTTTCCAACGGTATATAATATGTCGTCGGGTTCATTGTATATCAATACAATTAAATCCGAGAAGATCACTGACTAGCAGAGGTGAAAATGAAGGGTTTACTCCATTTTTGTGCAAGTTGCTCCAAAACTCCTACAAACATCAAAACCACACAAAAACATAAAAATATCAAGGAATATAGCAAAGAAACATGGACGAATTGATATGAAAAATGATATATAAATAGACAATTATCAAATTCCCCCACACTTAGACTTTGCTAGTCCTCGAGCAACTACGACAATATGAAATAAAACTAAACCGAAACAGAATCAACAAAAAAAATTCAAACACACAAATGCTTCATCTTGCAAATAGGCCTCAAAGATTGTACTTAATTAATATAAACTCCAAGGGAAAACTTCAAAATTAATGCAGCTTGATCAAGATATTCATCTCAAAAATTAGTTTCCTTCACTCAATCCTCAAGTGTGTGTGTGTAGAGCCATTCTCACCTAATCACTTGTAATCCGGATGAGCTTATGCATAAAAATGAATCATATTAATATTGAAGATTGTGTATAAATGAACTCCATAGGCCTGGTTTTCAAGTCACTCTCCACTAATGTAGACATGCACAACACCAAGGATCAAGTAGGACTTTATTAAGCTTGTAACGATTGGCTTGGGTGAAGGGATGATAAAGGATAATAATTTGGCTCAAATCACCCACAAACACATAAAATCATTCAATATTATGTGGAGCTCAAGCCCATGACATAAAAAATCATTCTTATTCATTTCAAAATGACTCTCCCAAATTATTCAAAACACTCGAACTCTGTTTTTCTTTTTTCTTTATTTCCTTTTTTATTCTTTTTTTTGTAGAAAACAAAAGAAACTACACCCCCACACTTTGTTGTTTCATTCTTTTTAAGAACACCCAAGGGTATAGAACTCTTTTTCTTTCTTTTTTTTTTTTTTTAACTGCAATTCCACTCCCCCACACTTAAAAAATACATTGTCCTCAATGTTTAAGTACGTGGAAGATAAGTACAGATTTTTTTTCTCTTTTTTTTTTTTTACAAACATAATAAAACTCACTTGCATTGATCATGGCATAATCCAACCTCCTCTAACTTCCCAAAACCAGAACATAGCTCAAAATGTAATTGCAAATGATTTACATGCTCATAGGTAAGGGATAAACTGTTTGGAACAAATTCAATTAAGGTTAGGAAATCTTAGTGAGTTATGGATGCATTCGCAAACTAGCAAGTATAACTAACAAGTACTAAGTGATAAGTAGATATCGTTCCCACGAGATCTGATTCTAATGAATTTGTTATTTCTACAGCAACAATAAACTAAACAGGGGGGGTTTTGTTGATGGATTAACTAAATGAAATATTAATGTAAATGCATAATAATATAACACAAAGTAAAATGGAGTGAAAAATCAATAAGAGTAACCTGGTTAAGGGATCATTCTCTGCCACAAGATATGGATTTGTGAATTAACTATAGAATTGTCATTCAATTACACCATTGAAATTATCAACCGTAGATAACAACAAGCTCTGTTATCCCAATCTTTCCTTACTTTGTGTTAAATAAAACAAGCTCTTTATTTAATCTCTATCCATTAAACAACCTAGAACAAGCTCTCTGAGTTTAATTCAATGGAAGCATTACGATGAGAAAGATAGGTTGATCTAAGCAATAATCACACAAGTTCAGATTATTTAACCTAGGTTCTATTTTCCAATTGCAATCCCTGATCACAATTTTGCTACTAATGATTGAAAATTCATGACAATTACAGATCAAGATTTCTAATCTAGCAATAGACAATAACCAGATTATATTCAGTTGGCCATTCCAAATACAATCAGTAAGCAATCATAAGCATTAGATATGGGAAATTACAAGCAACTTCAATTAGAGAATTGGATAACAATTTCTTACACAATCAACTCACAAAATCCATATCAAGGGCTTTGAAATCACCCTCAACCAATTCAGATTTAGTCACACATATTCAATCAGAATAACAAATACAATACAGAGAAATTCCAGAATTGAAAAGGAAAGAAAGAACTTAGCAAATTCTTTGAAAATCTTCTTTGTAGATGAATCTTCTTAGAATTGTAGTTCCTCCTCTTTCAAAATCTTCTTTCTCCTTCAAGAACTCCAAGGGATGAGAGAAATCCAGAAAATGCAGCCTCCTCCCACGTTTTCCGCCCTTCAAGTTATGAAAATAAAACCCTAAAATATGTTTATATACTCTGCTACTGTAACTTGCTACAGTGTCCCCGTATTTAATAACATGCTACAGTGATATGTGGAATTACAAATATACAATTCTCATACCATTTTTATCATAACTTTCGGTACACTACATAAATTCGTGAATCGTAAATTTCTCCAGAAAATAGACTTCGAGAGCTTTTCAATGGTATATAGCATGTTATCCGTTTAATTGTATATCGAACAATCAACTCAAGAAATTGGTTGACTAGCAGAGGTGAAAATGAAGGTTGTTACTCCATTTTTGTGCAAGTTGCTCCAAAACTCCTACAAACATCAAAACCACACAAAAACATAAAAATACCAAGGAATATAGCAAAGAAAAATGGACGAATTGATATGAAAATGATATATAAATAGACACTTATCAAATTCCCCCACACTTAGACTTTGCTAGTCCTCGAGCAACTACGACAATATGAAATAAAACTAAAAAGAAACAGAATCAACAAAAAAATTAAAACACACAAATGCTTTATCTTGCAAATAGGCCTCAAGATTGTATAATTATAACCCAAGGAAAACTTCAAAATAATGCACTTGATCAAGAATTTCATCTCAAAGATTAGGTTCGCCTCTCACTTCACTTCATCAAGGTATGTGTGTGTTAGGAGCCAGTCTCAACTAATCACTGTTAACCACAGATTGAGTTTATGCCATAAAAATGAATCATATTAATATGAAGAGTGTGTCTAAATGACACTCCACTAGGGATTAAGTGTCTATTATATACATTTTTCATATCAATTCGTCCATGTTCTTTGCTATATTCCTTGGTTATTTTTATGTTTTGTGTGGTTTGATTTTGTAGAGAGTTTTGGGAAAAAGGCAACTTGCCACAAAAATGGTGAGTAATAAAACCCTTCATTTTCACCTCTGCTAGTCAACCATCTTCTCGGATTTAATTGTATTGATATACAATGAACCCGATGACATATCATATACCGTTGAAAAGCTCTCGAAGTCTACTTTTGGAGAAATTTACGGTTTATGAATCCATTCAGTGTACCGAAAGTTGTAATCAAAACAGTGTGAGAAGTGTAGAAATGTAATTCCACACCTCACTGTAGCATGTATAATACGGGACACTGTAGCACGTTACTGTAGCAGAGTATTTAAACACATTTTAGGGTTTTATTTTCATAACTTGTAGAGGGGAAAACGTGGGAGGAGGCTGCATTTCTGGATTTCTCTCATCCCTTGGAGTTCTTGAAGGAGAAAGAAGATTTTGAAAGAGGAGGAACTACAATTCCAAGAAGATTCATCTACAAAGAAGATTTCCAAAGAATTTGCTAAGTTCTTTCTTTCCTTTTCAAATCTGGAATTTCTCTGTATTGTATTTGTTATTCTGATTGAATATGTGTAACTAAATTTGAATTGGTTGAGGGTGATTCAAAGCCCTTGATATGGATTTTGTGAGTTGATTGTGTAAGAAATTGTTATCCAATTCTCTAATTGAAGTTGCTTGTATTTTACCATATCTAATGCTTATGATTGCTTACTGATTGTATTTGGAATGGCCAACTGAATATAATCTGTTGTTGTCTATTGCTAGATTAGAAATCTTGATCCGTAATTGTTATGAATTTCCAATCATTAGTAGCAAAATTGTGATCAGAGATTGCAATTGGAAAATACAACCTAGGTTAAATAATTCGAACTGGTGTGATTATTGCTTAGATCAACCTATCTTTCTCATCGTAATGCTTCTATTGAATTAAACTTAGGAGCTTGTTCTAGGTTGTTTAATGGATAGAGATTAAATAAAGAGCTTGTTTTATTTAACAACAAAGTAAGGAAAGATGGGATAACAGAGCTTGTTGTTATCTACAGTTGATAACTTCAATGCTGTAATTGGATTACAATTCTATGTTAATTCACAAATTCATATCTCTGTGGCAGAGAAAAGAACCCTCCCCCCCCACGTAACCAAGTGTCTTTAATTGAATTTTCCCAATTCATTTAATATTGTGTCGTGTTATTCTTTATTTGCCTTCGTATTCAGTTTAATTAATCATTCAACAAAACCCCCCATATTTAGTTTATTGTTGCTTAAAAATAACAAATTTAATTAGAATCAATCCTCGTGAGAGACGATATCTCACTCATTCACTTTATTACTTGTGGCCGACTAGTATAATTACTAGTTTCGAAGCATCAATAGGCATTGACTTTTCAATGTCACTCTCACTAATGGTAGACTGCCACAACACCAAAGATCAAGTAGGACTTTATTAAGCTTGTAACGTTTGGCTTGGGTGAATGTATGATAAAGGATAATAATTTGGCTCAAATCACCCACAAACACATAAATCATTCAAGACTATGTAGAGCTCAACCCTATAACACAACTTCATTTCAATTCACCAGGTTACTCCCCCAAACTTATTTAGAACACTCAATCTTTTTTTTTTTTTTGCAGAAAACAAAAGAAAACTACACCCCACACTTTGTTGTTTCATTCTTTTTAAGAACACTTAAGGGTATAGATCTCTTATTCTTCTTCTTTTTTTTTCTTTTTTTCTTTTTTTTCTTCTTTTTTTTTTATTACACTTCCCCTCCCCCACACTTAAAACAACACATTGTCCTCAATGTGTAAGTACGTGGACGATAAGTACAGATTGGTTTTTTTTTCTGTTTTTTTTTAAAACACAATAGAACTCACTTGTATTGCTCATGACACATCCCAACCTCCTCTAACTTCCCAAAACCAGAACATAGCTCAAAATTTAATTGTGAACGATCTACATGCTCATAGGTAAGGGATAAACTGTTTGGAATAAATTCATTTGAGGTTAGGAAATCTTTTAGTGAGTTAACAAAGAAAAAGGCTTACAAAGGCTCAAAGGGGTAACTAGGGATCAATTTCAGTCAAGGTTGGCTATTAAGGCTCAAACGGTCCAAAGATGGCCTAAATCATTTCCCCAATGTTGCACAGTCTAGGATTTCGCCTCGAGTGACCATCAAACAAGTTCTAGAATTCATTGAAATCTGAAGAAACATTTAAATTTCATAAACTTTCTCTAAGTGAACAAATAACTCAGTGATAATAGCTTAGTGCTCAATGTTGCACAAGGAATCAAAGGCAAAGCGAAAACTAATAAATATTTCAAGCACATAGATCCATGCATCATTTATCATTTTCCAAGAGTTATTCTTAATTCAATCATTATCTTATCATTGACCCACAAAATGCAAGAAAAGAGGTACGTGGCGTTGTTACACCTGAGTCAAGATTGTATATTTCAACAATCTTTAGGACCAGTAGCCCGCAGACTTAAGGTTTCCAGCCTATATACCTTTATTATGAAGAACAAAACAAGAAACAAGACACTTCAAACAACATAAAATAAACAAACTACAGATTTATTTGGAGAGAATGCGTTTCAAGAGTTAAGGAAACCCCATATTCTACCATTCTCAGGTTTTTCCACAATGTTTTTTTTTTCGAATCGAAACTGATATAGACAAAAACACACAACAACTCTAAATTACACAAAACTAAACTTACTCATAAAATAACAAAGTCCAACAAACCAGCAAACAAAAACAAGTCAGTTAGAATGGGTCTAAAAAGTTTAAAGGTTAGCCTCCTTATTCAGCCGTTCTGGATTAAAGAGATCCAGAATGCGTTTCAAGAGGACTTAAAATTTTTAAGCCACCACTCTAAAAATTAAGATTAGAAAATATTACTTGGGCCGAAAGAAACAACCTGAAAAAAAAAACTGAAAAAGAAATGGCATAAAAAAAAACTCAAATAAACACAATAAAAAGAAAGCAAACGAAAACAAAGCAAACCAGCAGATATAGATTACAGATGGAGCGTTAAATCCAGTTTACGCCTCTTATTGCCTTCTCCAAACCAATCAATCGGAGCTGTTGTTGGATCAGGCGAATAGACGAATTCTTGTAGTTTGTCAATTAACTCCCCTGCCGTTGAAGCTGTAACAAGGATTTGCCTCGCTGATGGTGAGATAAAATTTTTTTCTACAGCTTGATCAAGAAAAGACAAAAAACCATCAAAAAAGTTATTGACATTTAACAAACCGATGGGTTTTTTATGGATGTTTAGCTGTGCCCAAGAGGTGATTTGAAATATCTCCTCTAATGTGCCATAAACACCGGGTAAAGCTATAAATGCATCGGACTTAACAGCCATATGTGCAATATGCTCATGCATGCTAGAGACTTGTAACTCTTCCCCGATTGTGTTGCCTACGATATCTCGTATAGCTAATGATTTAGGGATAATGCCGAGAACTTTGCTCCCTCCTAGGGATGCAGCTGTTGACACACACCCCATTAACCCAAGACTACCCCCTCCATAAATCAAATGAATACCCCTCGCAGCTAATGTCCTACCAAGATCAAGAGCTGCTGTTGTAAACTCTCCATCTTTCCCAAATTGCGATCCACAAAATACGCATATATTTTGGAATCGCCGAATTGGTGTTTTCTCCATTTCTACAAGTGCTCTAACCTTGTGTAAAACAATGATGCACGTTAGGTAATATGCTTTTCAAGTGTAAGACAGGTTATAATAATGACATTTGAAAATATGGAGAATGGATATATACACACGTAAAACTCTCAAATTTGACACATGGGGACATAATTTCGGTGGGGGTTACTCGATGCAGATTTATCGCCCCGAGATTTGAAAAAATAGATATGCTTTCGAAGGGGTTTGACAAAACCTCCACACTTGTCGCCCACGTGTGTATGAAAAATGGAGATAAACTTTCGGTGGGGTTTGAAAAAACCGCCACATTTGTCTCCCATGTGAAGCATAAAAAGTAGATACTTTCGGCGAAGGTTGACAAAACCGCCACACTCGTCTCCACGTGTGCGTATGACATAGGGTAGTCATATTGATGCGTTCGAAACTAGCAAGTATACTAGTCGCACAAGTAATAAAGTGATGAGTGAGATATCGTTCCCACGAGGATTGATTCTAATTAAATTTGTTATTTTTCAGCAACAATAAACTAAATATGGGGGGTTTTGTTGAATGATTAATTAAACTGAATACGAAGACAAATAAAGAATAAACAACACAATATTAAATGAATTGAAAATTCAATGAGAGACACTTGGTTAAGGGTTCTTTCTCTGCCACAAGATATGAATTTGTGAATTAACATAGAATTGTAATCCAATTACACCATTGAAGTTATCAACCGTAGATAACAACAAGTTCTGTTATCCCAATCTTTCCTTACTTTGTTGTTAAATAAAACAAGCTCTTTATTTAATCTCTATCCATTAAACAACCTAGAACAAGCTCTCTAAGTTAATTCAATAGAAGCATTACGATGAGAAAGATAGGTTGATCTAAGCAATAATCACACAAGTTCGGATTATTTAACCTAGTTTGTATTTTCCAATTGCAATCTCTGATCACAATTTTGCTACTAATGATTGGAAATTCATGACAATTACGGATCAAGATTTCTAATCTAGCAATAGACAACAACAGGTTATATTCAGTTGGCCATTCCAAATACAATCAGTAAGCAATCATAAGCATTAGATATGGGAAATACAAGCAACTTCAATTAGAGAATTGGATAACAATTTCTTACACAATCAACTCACAAAATCCAGATCAAGGGCTTTGAAATCACCTCAACCATTCGATTTAGCAAATTCTAGAATTGAAAAAGAAAGAAAGAACTTAGCAAATTCTTTGAAAATCTTCTTTGTAGATGAATCTTCTTGGAATTGTAGTTCCTCCTCTTTCAAAATCTTCTTTCTCCTTCAAGAACTTCAAGGGATGAGAGAAATCCAGAAATACAGCCTCCTCCCACGTTTCCCCTCTTCAAGTTATGAAAATAAAACCCTAAAATGTGTTTAAATATTCTGCTACAGTAACTTGCTACAGTGCCCCGTATTTAATAACATGCTACAGTGAATATGGAATTACAAATATACACTTCTCATACCATTTTTATCACAACTTTCGGTCCACTACATAAATTCGTGAACCGTAAATTTCTCCAGAAAATAGACTTCGAGAGCTTTTCAATGGTATATAGCACGTTATCCGGTTAATTGTATATCGATACAATCAACTCCAAGAAATTGGTTGACTAGCAGAGGTGAAAATGAAGGGTTTTACTCCAGTTTTGTGTAAGTTCCTCCAAAACTCCTACAAACATCAAAAACCACACAAAAACATAAAAATACCAAGGAATATAGCAAAGAAACATGGACAAATTGATATGAAAATGATATATAAATAGACACTTATCAAATTCC